>JBAMAX010003696.1:0-45985 GCA_037043745.1 Chymomyza amoena
GAACGGTGGCTCGTACTGGCTGTTGTGAACGTACGGACCGAGTCCTTGCCATAGTAACATTCCAATGTCCTGCATACTAGCTCCCGGATGAATTAGTGTAGCTCTTTTTTACACACGACGCGTCGCTTGATTTTACGTTTATCGTTTAATTTGTTGTTTTCTTGCTTTTGTTGTTTGTTATTATGACTTACAAATTGTTGTTAATTAATTAACTTTTGTTTTTGCAACGTTTTATTTAACACAAATTCACGAAATCTCTTGAGTTTCGAATCGACCGCAGCGTAGGACGAAATAAATATACAACAAATTTAATGCCGCGTTTCGTTTCGTTTCGTTTGGTTCTGCTGTGTGCCTCTTTCCTAGAGCTTTGCTGAGCTGAGAGCGAAATGTACTATGAGGTAGGTTGTGTCGGCTGTCGCTGCGCGTGATTTTTTTGGTTGTATGTGTGTATGCAAACGCAAGAGTTGTTGTTGTATGTATAGTGGCTATACAACAGCAACGAAGTTTATGTATTAAATTTAATTTTAACTTTATTTATATTTCATGTATCTAAATTATTTAATTATATCTTTAATACAAAAACAACAATCGTTTTCATAAATTCACTTCTGTCTTTCATTGCTTCAGCTGCAATTTAAAAATGTTTTATTCCAATTAAATTAAAATAAATAATTTATATTTTTACATACAATTGCTTGGCGGTTCCATTTCGTTTTGACATTTCAAAATTGCCAGTCTTTTGCGTTGACAATATTTACAATTTTTCGCAGTGAATGACAAAAAAAGAGTTGCACAGAAAAATTATCGAATATTTTCTTATCGGGACGCAATAAGAAAGGAACATTTGCACAAGATGTTGGAATGATGTTGAAACTTTCGGAACGGCAGATTCATACGTAGCATCTGAGACATTAGATGACAGATGTCAGATGTGCCCCAGTTTAAATAGCCTACTAAGGTGTTTCATATACGATATTATTTTTAATTTTATTTTTGGGGAGTCCATATACTTATTGTATCATATTTATATACAGGTCGATTTAAGCAAACAATATTTATAAGTAGCTCATTAAAAGTAAAGGATATGCGCCAAGTTTTATATTGATATTGTTTTCCTATTGCTTTATTTATTTATACCTTACCCATTTTTGTAGGTGTTACAATTTAAAGGGTATCAAAAATCCATGGTCCTGTTGCTCTTGCTTTCGTTGCAGTTTCTGCTGTTCCATGAAATTGGCCAACTCTATGCATGTGTGGGTATATATGTATGTATATTCATGTGAGTGACTACGGGCTGCAATCCGTAAGTCACTACGGCGGAGGTTATGAGAAATGCATGAAATCAACCAAAAAGGGTAAGAAAAAGAGTCAACAAAAAACGTGCGATGTATACAAAAACTACCTCTTCACAGAGATCTACAGAGGGACTTCATATCAAAGTTGCTGCCCTTCTGAAAAATGCAATCAACTTGCGTCGGAATTTCATATACCCAGCACAAACTGATGTCTTGCGGCACTACGGAGTGGAAACCGGCAAGCCACTACTGGCGTCAAATAACAGAAGAGAGACTAAAAGTGAGAGCACCTTTTGGGCAAGTATTTGCGAATTGGTGTAAAAACTTTAAGAGGTATTGAGCCATATATGGATTGCGGTCTTAATGCGAATTGGTATCTTTTTCTTTTTTGCAATTTAATTTAGACCATAGTGGGGAAAAAATGTAGCATGTAATATGTATAAATAAAAATAAATAATTACCTGTTAGACCCCTTGGTAGGAGGGGCATAGGGGGTCTCTATTAATAACCTACAGTTTATAGCCGCATCCGAACGGCGGTGTCTTTAATTAAAAGAGACTTTCATGGCAAATAGCGTCTTTGAGCTAGCGATGCCATTGCTAGGCAAATGCACCAGTGCTACTGCGGGGAATCGAACCACCGACCTTCGGTTTTAGATGCGAGTACGCTACCACTTACGCCACCGACGGCCACATGTAATATGTATACTTCCAAGTAAATAAAAGTAAATTCATCTTCATAAACTCTATCTTCAAATCGAAACGGTATACAAAATTATTATTACCTATTTATCTTACTTCAAGCTTTCTTTTAGGTCTAATGAATAAAAAAAAAATTTCTGGAATTCGCGAAAAATCTTTATAGTCTAAAAGAATTCTTTATTTCCTCGGACTCGAAAATATTATGGCTCTATTAGAAAGATGCTTCTAAATATGTATTGAGCCTCATTTTATAATTTTTTTTTTTGGGTTCGTGAATGAAATAGTCCCAGAGTCTCAAAAAATATTTAATTTCAATGTCCTAATGCGTCTTCATATAATATTTTGCATTAAATTTGTATATATTTAGCTTGAACCCCTTCTAGCCTCGCAAGCTTTCATCATCCTAGATCTGCACTAGCTTCAATTGAATTCCTTTTAGACTAATATCCTAGCCTGCTTTTCGAGTAAATTTTATATTACATTATGGAAAACAACTTTCTACAATATGTGGCTATTGCCAAAAACGCGAATTTGCTTAAATTTTAAAAATTTTTAAATAAAACTGAGCTCAATTTGTAGTACCTTTGTTTAAGTAGATAAAACTGTTTGAAAATATGACCTAAAATATTTGCCTTGAAAGCATTCTCTATCTATAATCGTAACTTATTTAATATATATGTCAACATTTGTCTGCCAAATGCCATAAAGACAGTTTCAATCAAATACAAACATCCAGTAGGCTACTGGGACAGCAACTGTTTGAAGAATTGGGAGTGGGCTCCGTAGCTTGAAGACGTATATAACACAGATACATATACCAATACATAATAATGACAATTTATTATTGTTTGTGTGTATGTATACCATAGGAAATGTAGATTTTCGCCACGCACATTTCCAGCCATGTAAATTATTCACATAATACTTCCCTGGGGCAAAAGTTGACCGTATGTTCGGATACACTTTTTGAATGAAATAATAGGGATATTAAAAAATTGTGTTTTTTTATATTTACTTACATAGACTCTGTACTTAAGAATAGATATTTTGTTATTTTTTATTATAATTTATGTTATTTAAATTTCATTAATACAAACTTCAAAGAAACAAATAAACAAGAATATATATGATATGTATTGATAGATGTTGCAGCTCAAGTTTGTCTAACATTCAAGCAAAACGCTAATCTTAATAGTAAAAATAATTCAAAAAGTCAAACAACAATAAAAATTTTTTTTGTTGAAACACTTCAAAATATATCCCATAATCAAATTGAAACTTCTATTTCTGCATAAGACTTCACGGGGCAACCATACTTTTATTCGTCCCCATTTTTTTTTTAATTGTTTCCATGCCTTAATGAAAATTATGATAAGCGCCATTTTATTAATATGAAAGTTAATACTTATTTTTTACATTTATTAAGGTATAAGATAAAGTAAAATTTTTGACTATTTATTTATTATTATTTAATATTCTTTATTTTTTTTGTATTCAAAAAAAGATTTGAAGCCCCTTAGAATAGCAATTAAAGCTTGAAATATAAATTGTTTCCAGCTGTGATATCTAACGTATCACAAGACAACTAATTATTACTTGATGCTGCTTATAATTCACAACATATTCAAGCCAAAGTTGCACCAAATTGCGACTACTTATAAATTATTATGTTTTGTTATTTAATTATTAATTATTTTAATATTGTTTTTTTCCATTGCTTAACTTTGTTCAACAGTTTACTTTTAAGAGCGATAGTATGGAAATCTTAAAGAACTTAATGGTGACATGTCTTCCAGCGTTTTATTCTCGTTAAGGAAAGACCCAAGTCCTGCGCTTACTTTAATTGGAGAGATTATATATATATAGATATGAAAACATCATACCCGTATCTCGGAATTCACCTCGACAAAAAATTGTGTTGGAGGGACCACATTAAAATAATAACAGCAAGATGTAGAACCAAACTTGGCAAAATGGAGTGACTACTTGGTAGAAATAGCAAGCAATCTTTGGATAATAAAAGAATTCTATATAAGAGTTTAATTATGCCAACTTGGTCTTATGGCATTCAAATCTGGGGAACAGCTGCCAAGTTAAATATTAAAAAAATCCAAATTTTACAAAACAAAACTTTGCGCAAAATTGCAGATGCCCCGTGGTATATCCGAAATCGAAACCTTCACAAGGATCTAGGCACTCGCTATGTGGGTGATGCATTGAATAAACTTAGCGACCGTTACACTAATCGCATAAGGAACCATCCGAGCTTGCTTGCATTTGCCCTGGCCGGTCATAGACCAAGAAGACCTCAGAAGGCGTTTCATATCGTAGAATCTACTTGATTTTTTAAATATTGTATATATATATAGAGTAATCTAAAGATACCACACAAAAGGTTTTTAAGTGTATAGAGAATTACTTTTCATAAATGTTGGATTATAACCCATAAAATCAAGGTTTAATTTCCAATAATAAATATTCGAAAAAAAAAAATGTATTTAACGTAAATGAGTCATTTCAACACACTTCCTTTAGGTTTTATAAACAACAAAAAAATTTAAATTTAGACATAATATTAATCATTTCAGTATATTTTTGATTATTTTTTTTACTATTTTGAGAAGTTTTAAAACCACCAATTAATTTTTTGACGGTGTCTTTAAGCCTTTTAAAATTTCCTGTACATACTATACACAGTGACAGATGTAGACTGTATAACTGGTGGGCCAAAGTAGCAACACTGTGCTGGCCAAATCTATGTATACTTTTATCACCAACAATTATATAAATGTATCTTTTTTGGTCCAGGAGCGCCCCAACTTGGGCCTCTTTGCCCAATCCTTTACTCATCCACTAGCACCTTCATTTCGGCCACAGTTTTATTAACCTTTGAATTAATGGCCAATAGGGTATGCGTTCGCCTGCGACGTCTAGTTCGAAGTGCAAACAGTTAAAAGCTGCATCAACAGAATTTTCTTGAGGCAATAAAAATCACATCTCAATGACAGCCCCAAAAACAATAACCCCTAAAGTCAAAAAGGTTAGCCAAATATAATTTAATGTTTTCAATTAGCTGCCAGAAATCGCTTTACCATCTAGTCTACATATGTTTATGTAAGTGTAGTATGTAGTACTGCCCAAGCAAGTTAAGGCAATCTAACAATGAGTCCTCCCTTTCAGTTTTGGATAAACACATTATGGTTATGGGTTGATAGCTATGGCTAGGAGTGGATGTTGGTGATGGTGTTAATGGGACATGATTTGAAGTCACAAGGTAAACTTTGTGACGTGTTGGGTTCTCTCCAAACACAACCCCAAAAGCTCAGACGCTAACCAGAACACAGGCATTACTTATTGTTTTTGCTGATTTAATGGCACTGCTGTTGCTTGAAGAGGTGTTAGTTAGTGTATGTCTGTATATGTTGGGCTTGTGGCCAATTAATTTATCCCTGGGACAACATTTTAGGGTATTATTTGCGGCGTCGGAAAGCGTGCGCTAGGCCCCACGTGCCTGTTGCCCTAAATTCATATTTGATATTGAGCGCAACGAACAGATAGGTCAGAATCTGCTCCCTAGAACTTGCCACACCATTTGTTGGCATGCTCAACCTCAATTTATGTACCTTGCCATTATGGTAGTGTATACTTAATTGCAGCTTGGATTTTAATTTCGTTTGAGCACATTATCCATATAACGCTGGCTCTGCAATTAAATATTTATTAAGCAGCATGGCCATCTTTTTGCCCCAAAGCTCGGTGAAAAATCTAACAAAATCCATACCCAACAATAGACAACAGAAACTCTAGACTTGGTTAAGTATTTGTTATACGTTGCAAGCCACGCGTTTTAAGCATTCAGCACACATGACGCCACTCCTTGTTTCTTTTTCTAGGACTCGTATTGTCTGATGGGAATTCCTGAGCACATATCGCTGCCTCTTTGTCTCTAAATCTTTGTCTGACTGTGCGATTTGAAAGATATTTTACCAATTTTTATTGCCAGACCATTTCCTGTACTACTTTCTCGTGGCCACCGCCGTCATAGACAGTCTGGGCTGACTATTCCAGGCTAGCAAAACTTCAAGACTATTGAGTAGATTAAAGTGTAAATATTTAATGCACGCGAATTGTGCGACTTGTGTGCAAAAAAATTATGTTGTATTAGCACTATAGGAAAACGCTCTTTAATGTCTATGTGCAACCGTCCATCCATAAGGAACTGCAAGAAATTCCTGGTAAATATAAAAATGTCCGCCTAATCAGTTTACATTTATGACATGTAGAAATGAGATATTCATGATCCTCAGTCGTCTCTAAACACTCACTTTTAATATTCAAGCCTTTTGGTGTAAAAATTTTAGTTTAAAAATATTGAATGCATATTAAAACAATTTTTTTCAGTTTATTTTTATAACATATTATTGAGCATAAAAGTATACTATAGTAAATTGGTAGAATTGGGAGTTACTATCTCGTGCTGTCCCTGCGATGTAACGGCCTATACCAAAAGTTATCGTACTATTGTTGCAAAAGCTGCTGTTCTTTACATCTTCCTTTTAAGTTTAACAAACAAATAAATAATATATATTTTGGCAAAATCTTCAGTTAAAAGTGCTGTATAATGAAAACTTGTTTTTAATTTTCAATATTTTATACTCTAGTTAAGCAAATTGATATGAGATATGAGATAATCCATTAGTTTCTGAAAAAATATATTTGTTTTATTTTCCTGCAGATAGGATAAAAAATGTGAAAGTTATATAATAAATACTAAGCTTGCCTTTCTTTGGTCCGTTGAGTGCCTAATGGCTGCATAACTAGCTTTGGTTTTGTTGTATCTAGTAGATACAATTACTTGAGCTGGTCTTCCAAGTATGCAATATTTTGTTGTAATTTTAAACAGTCGCATATAAATAATATATAATTTACATTAACTGCATTGTAATTAAAGTGCAGAGAATGTAAACAGTTACATTTAATAGCTTTAATTAAAATTTACCTTTGGAAATATGTTGTAATTGTAAGAGTTACACGATTCAACAAGAAATCAAAAGAAAAAATGGTCAATGAATTTATTCATGTTAATCAAGTCGGAAAACGCAAACTCACAAATATACAGAATACAAACCGAAAAAAGTTTTAATGTTTTACATACAAAAAAAAACGGCATTCCAAATAAAATATATTTAACATAATACCTGTTTTATGGTTTTTTTTATTGTTTATGTGTGGCATATAATGTGTGATTTATTAAGACCTTTTTTTTTAATGATTTGGCAAATGCAAATTTCAAAGGAATGATGGGATCGTTATTTATGATTTCGAAAGGATATTTTATGGCATTTATTTTTCAAAAATAATCTCGTTCAAATGTTGGCCGCAACTGCGTTTTAAATGGTCCATCCTGATGGTCCAATTTTCCATGACTCGTTCAAGCATTTCCACTGGTATTTGGCCAATAAGGCCTCAATCGTTGCTGGTTTGTCCACGTAAACTTTTGACTTTACGTAACCCCATAGAAAAAAGTCGAGAACCATTGTTTCATTGGCAATGTGGACCGGAGCGCCATCCTGTTAGAACCAAATGTCGTCGAGATCACGTGCAACAATTTCAGGCAGCAAAAAGTCCGTTAACATGGTCCGATAGCGTGCGCCATAGATGGTAACGTTCGCACCTTGCTCATTTTTAAAAAAATACGGTCCAATGATTCCACCAGCCCACAGACCGCACCAAACCGCGGTTTTTATTGGATGTAATGGCAGCTGGTGAACCTCTTCGGGTTGATCTTCTCCCCAAATTCGGCAATTTTGCTTATTCACGAAGCCGTGGAGCCAAAAGTGGGCCTCATTACTGAACAAAATTTTGGTCGAAAACAACGGATCTTCATCGATCTTACCAAGAGCCCATTCACTAAAACGGCGACGTGCAGGAAGGTCATTCGGCTTCAATTTTTGCCTGAGTTGAATTTTGTATGCTTTCAAGCCGAGATCCAAATGAAAAATGCGCCAGGTGGTTCAATACGACAGGCCAAGTTGGTGCGATCGGCGCCGAATCGATTCCTCGCGGTCATCGAGAACACTGTCAGCTACCGCCGCTATATTCTCTTCACTAAGTACTGGATGTGGTCGATTTGGTCGTGTATCATCAAACAATGAATAGTGGGTTTCAAATTTGGTGATGGTGGGTTCGGTGGGTCGATTATGTTGATTAAGTCGATCTCAGCGCACGAAAAACATTCTTTGCAGAACGCTGATTTTCGTAGTACAATTGTACAATTTGTAAACGTTGTTCGGGTGTGAGTCTTTCCATGATGATTTGCCAATGAATACTGAACAACTTTGCCTTTGATCCACACGAAAATCCCTATTGAAAAAAGGTCTTAATGAATCACGTTAAACTCTTTTAGCTCGCAGCAATCAGTGAAAATGCAGCCATAAGCTCTTGAGTAGGTTGCATCCTTATTTGCTGGAATCTATTTTATTGATATTCCCATAAATCTCCCTAACACAGACGCCTACACTAATTAACCTTAAACGTGCGCTAAATGTTGGCTAAATGAACTAACTGCCAGGAATAGAGTTGACATTAGATGAACAAGTTAACGGTCCTCATTATCATTCCGTACACACAGCCTAGCTCAGCAAATTGAACAATGTGTCACACTTCGGGATTCGGTTATGCCACACATGTCTCATAGATACACCAACACACACAAAGTTACACACTTTAACACTGAGAGAAATAAACTTGTAAGCTGGAGTTATAAATGCAAAATTATATATTTACTGGCACAACGTACAATATTTGGCATGAAGTGACTTTAACGTATACTTGATGTTTATTTAATGTACAAAAGCAATTATTATCAAAATGACAATTAGAGCTAGAATACCCAAATATGATAATAGGACTCCTTACTTGACCAGCAAAGATCAAGTTTATTGTTTTGTATGGATAGTAAGAAACACAGAGTTAGTGTTCACATTTTTTGGTATAACAGTATAAATTCTGAGATTGACAAAGCAGAGTTTCAATTATTATCTTTTTACTTAGAAATTTTACACCATTTTTTTCAAATGTAAGCCTTTTAACCAGTTTTATTTGTGTGTGTAGACACGTAAAAAGATGCTCGTGTGACACGGCACAGATTGACAAAAGCAACGCCCAAATGATTGGCCTTGACTGAAGGATCACAGCTCAAAAGGCAATGACATGGGGAATAAAAGAAGGAAGATATTGAGAAAAAAGTACTTTCTGACAAAAGTAAGAGATAACAAAGAAGGCAGCCAAAAGAACTTTAGGTAATTAAAAACAGAAGAAATTATAAATATATAGTATCGAAAAATAGGCAAAATCTTAAATATCTTGAAGGCCAAGTCTTTATCAAAACATTTGCAATGCCGCAGTCTTTATTAAACCGTATCATAATTATAATCTAGCACTGCGGGTGCCCACCAAACACAGATAAATATAAGCACACATACAGAAACAGAGGAAACTAAATGACACAGTTTTGGGGCTTAGGTCCTTGCATTTAATGAGGCTTTCAAAACAATTATGCATGTTTATCCGTGTCTGAGTGTGTAAGACACAAACTCAGCATTGTGTGTGTTTGTGGCTGTGTGTAAGTTTAACCATTACTCTGAGAGTCTTTGAAATTATTATTCTAAATATTTAAGGCTATAATGGTCAGCTTCTTAAACAAGGATTTATTCAAACACAGAAGAGCCTAGTAGTTTTGTGGTCCACATATTTCAGTTTATGCAAGCTGAAAATTGCGTTTATAAATTTATTTAATGCTTCAGGTAAAGGACTAAGGATGACATATTATGTGCCTGCATATGTATGAAATCATAACGGCCAAAAGGTTAACTTATGTCATGTAATTTATACAGTTCATAAATTTGAATACTAAGCTTAAACCCAAATAGGTATTCGCCAGCAGCAACAACGTCATTGACAAGGACACCTGTCAGCCCTTAGCTCTAGTTTTCCATTTGCCCATTGTTGATTTATACCGAAAATATAATTTCATTAAAATTTTCAATGTTTGGCTTACTTAGCCAAAGGTGCTTTCGTGTTGGTGTACAGTCAGACATCTCTGTGCATATTTTTGATTTAGCATTATCAAGAAAAATAATGCTTAGTTCCAAAAATCTAAATTCAAATTAAAGTAATGTTTATAACCAGGGTTGGTCGTGATAGTCTTCGTCAAAAGGTGTCATACTTCATGGCACCAGAATTTTGATGTTCATTTAATAAGAAGACAAAATGTTTTTCGTGCAAAGTCTTGTAATTATGTTAATGCAAAACAAAATCAAATAAAGTATCCGAAAATCCTCGTGGAGTAATGTAAGAATTGTACAACTGTGCCTTGGCTTCAAAGCTCTAAGCGAATTCAATTTTAAAGTTTCAAAAAACCATTCGCGGGGAACATTAATATTCTGGTTCAATCTTCTTCATCGAACGACATTTTTTAACTTCAGCATCATAAACTGAAAAATAGTGAAACATTTTCCACCTATTCCTTCCGACTAAAAACGCTTTTGATCTATTGTCAAAATGAGATATGATTGGATCAAGCCATAGATCATTTATAAAGAAACTAAATGTTTTCCTTCTTAGAAAGTTTGCAAAAAGTTGTAGATGTTGGACAGTGTATATATAATATCGAGAAAATTCTTTGTTAACATTAAATCATAGAAATGAGAAAAAATATACTTATAAACTAAGTTGTACACCCAAAAAAATAAGATATAAGCCAGATAAAACGTTCATACTTACTTTGTTGAAAATAAATCAATATATTGGATGGCCTAAAGCAATCAAAACTATTTCCATACTTGGTTCGAAATAATCTGTATTTAACAGCAAATTTGCGACGCTTATGTGAGACGCACCTAAGGAGGTGCCACTGTACCATCTTACTTACTTACTAACCAAAGCAAGTAATTACAATTCGCATATGAACTAATGCGAATGTGAGCAATATTCTACTGGTAGGTCTGCCAATGGACTAAGCATTATTTATTCTATACAACTGAATGCTGTTGGCAAGGATGTGCCATTGTCAGCTAAGGCTTCTGTCAACAGCTGCTGCTTGTCCCTTTACTTACTAATACATTGTTAGTTAAGCATTGTGCGTGTGTGTATATTAGTGAGTGTGGACATGGCTGACATAAATGTGTAAAGGTGTTCGTGTGTGTGCATTCGATTCTATTGCCTTAAATATCAATATTTGTCCTTCGAACAACTTAAAAGACAGTATTGGGGTTTCTTTAAAAATAAAAGTGTTTTTTATACCCTGCACAAAGACTTATATACTACAAATAGACTATAGTGACCATTGTTTGGACATCTTGTGTTAAAAATGATTCAAACGAATCTTTAATTATCTCTATCCATAGAAAAATTAAAGATCTTCTATTTATCAAAAAAACCTTTTTTTATAATCTTTTCTGAACAATTTTGTAATCCTGCGTCCGGCTCTCAATCCTGTCTTTTCTGAGGATACAGTCCGGTAAGAAATTCTACATTTTCCCAACTGAAATATTCTACTACTGCTTCATTTAAATAAAGAACATGCCACGTCGTGCTAATTGTCTATCAATTATTTCTCAGCATTTTTGCTTTCAAAAATCTATTTTTTTCGTGACTTCTATAGTAACACGTAATTTTTGTAATTATAAATCCAGTTTAAATGCATTTTAATTTCAAGTAAATTGTTTTGCTTTTATCTACAGGAACAATAAATAAATCCTTGCGAACAAATGTATGCTATCCTTTTTTAAACATACCAAATATGGAATGCAAGTGTTGCCGCTTTTGTGCATTTTTGCAGTATTTTTGTTGCTTCCTGCATTTAAAAGGAATTAAAGTAGAATTAAAGTTCCCTTAGAGTTTGAAAATATCTCAGCAATATTTTCTCAACTGGGAACAATAAAGGCTAACAAAAATGCCATTTTCCAAACGCCTGCAGAGCGTATTCATTTTATTAGTGAGTGTGTGTGTCTGTGTATATGTGTGTATGAAAAAGACTGTCATACGTATGTGGTCTGAATGAAATTGCATTTATTGCTTGTGGTAACTTCTCGTCCTTTTATCCAACTGCGGCTGAGGCTAACAATTTGTTTTTACTGACCACATTAAATTTTTGATTATATGTTTTGATATTAAAACTTAAACTGTAGCCATGCCCATTATTGAAAGAATCGTAGAAATTTTATTTATTTATTTAAAGATTCACATCGCATGCAAATCAATGAATAATTTAGAGAATAAAGTAAAACATTTTGTAGTTAGGATCTACAACTGTAACTTGTTACCCCCTTTCTTACGGCTTTTATTGCTAACTAATAAGTTTTATGTTTTATGACCGTCTTTGGTTTAAACCTTAATAAAAATCTCTTTAAGACCCAAATACATATAACAAAAACATTTAGTCCCAAAAACTTGTTAAAGTATCATTTTCGTTGACCCTTTAAGCTAAAGCATCCTTTAGTAGTCTATAAATGATCAATCGCTAGGCCAGGCAAAGTGCCAAAGCTGTTTTAACATTTTTTTAAGAGTTTTTGGAAAATTAATTTTAGTGTAAGAAATTACACTGGGAAGAAATATATCAAATTGCGATTATATTCAAAAATTTACTTAATTAATTATTAAAATATTAAATTCTTTGTACAATAAATATTTAATAAGCACTTTACAAACTGAAAACTTTTATGTTGAATAAAAAAACCGGTGATTATTGCTAATCTCAAATTTGTTGAAGATAAATTGATAAAGAGTAGTGACTGTCCTTACAGTATCGTGAGACTAATGACAAAAAAGGAAAATATATTCTTTAAAAAGTAAATCTGTACAGTTTTAGAAAGTAAAACGATTCAAATGTTTAAACAGCACTATGGATCAAGATCTTTTTGCCACTTTCTTTCCAAATTCCAAATGTTGTTTGTTTTTTAATATTTTAATACTTTAATTGGATAATAATCGATTTCAAATCTTGTTACAACCCTGTTACTGTGGGGAGCGATCAAAGCTGTAGCTGGTGATGTACATCGATTTTATTCCATTTTCGACGGGGCACAAAAAAAAATTGTGTTGATGGAAGATACTAGCCCAGGTATTTAATAAAGAAGAAGCAACCATCGCAAATAATGTGCGAATATCAACATAAAATACATATAAGAACCATATTTTGAATTGATTTCGCACAAATTTAAAAGCCTTGCCTTTTGTGTATGTTACCTTTCCCGCGTCACTATCCGCTATTTGGACTAAAAATTATACTAATTTTACCAGAAAGTAAAAGTTTCTTAATCTGCTTTTGCTATCACGGGAGTGGAGAAGACGAAGCAGAGTCGTCTGGAGTCGCCAACATTTGACATCAGGGCGTAACCCTATAATATTGTAGGTTATTATGGTCAGTTAAGATATAGAAGATAACAAATTAGGACAGTTCTTTTCAAGACATATTTCAGTGTACACAGTATAACTTTTTATTTTAATAAACCATACACTAATTATTCGTTTAATGCTAATTATGTCCAAAGCTGTTTCATAGCATGTAGTACATGCAGTTTGATTCTGCGATGTTGCTTTAAACTGCCAAGCTTACATAATTGTCCATGGAATCCAACATTGTAGTCCTTTAAACATTCGATTGTTTTCGTATGCTTTGTGGATTCACAATATGTCTAGTATACAGCTAAACGGTTTTCGGTATGGCCACTGCAATTGACATTTATTGTCCATTGAAAACTGGGTACAAAGCATTGGTTATGACCCACTTTCAATACTCCACCAGTTGCCATAGTACTCGATGTTTAATGACAACAACACATACAATCACATGCAAGGATCTGCAGTCAAAACAATGGAAGCATTAGGAATTTGGACTACGCAGCTGCATTCATTTGTGGACAACCCACGTCAAATGTTTGTGAATTGAATTGTCATAAATTGATTTAAATTCGATGACAAAGACATTCCATAAGTGTATAAAGAAGGTGGGATTTGTTGAATGTACTAGGTAACATATAAGCATGCCTCAAGGATATGGTTAAATGGGTACCTTGGTTAATAATTGGAAATGTAGATACGCTCAGCAACTGCTTGTTCAGTAAGTGAATAAATGTATCCTGTCAGCTGTGTAGCCCAACGATTTTGCTGCAATTGCGCCATTTTTAAAGTATTTACCCCAGCTTTTAACACGTTTTAGTCCTATTGTTGTATGTGCTTGTGTGTCAGTATGAGTGTTAGCTGTGTGAGTAACTGTTGATTTAGTTTATGGTCGCAATGCGTTGGCCAGAGACCTCCATTCCAGATAAATGTGTCTGTGCTTCGGCAATATGGATGACCAGTTCCGTTGTCGCTGCACCCCCTGTTCTAATATATCCGACACACAAGTGACGCAGTGAAAGCTTTGCGGTAAAATTTTCACATGCTGACCCCTAAGGTAAACTGCAGTTACTTTCTATGCATGTTTTTAGGTGTATGCTTATGTGCATGTCTTTGCATGTTCGCCAGGCACGATGACGTAGTCGATAAGAATAATTTATTATGATGCAACTTGAGTTGTGTGTACAACATGACAAAATTAGAAATGCAGACAAATTTATTGATGAAACAAATCTTAAATTTTTGTGTCTCAATTGGATAAAGTATCTATAACAATTTTTAGAGTGATGCTTCTCCATAATTGATATAATTAAAAACCAGAAATTATCGTATGTTTTTTTAACAAGCCGTAGCGCGTTAAGTTTAAAAACAGAAATTTTTGAGAATACAATTTTTTACTTGTATGCATCGAATCGCATCATTAATTTTGAAATCGCTAGCGGCGGTTTTTTTTGTAATTCAGAATTTTAATTTTTCAATTTCGATTTAATTAATGCTTTAAGTTATATGGATTCATTGGTAATAACATTTTCATTCTTCAATTACATAAGCTCGCTTATGTTAAATTTGTAGAACTTGTACTGTTGCATTTAATTGTTTCCCTTAACAATTAATATCAAAATCATTGTCTCTGAATTTTCTAATTGCCGCTGATGTCATCTATTTTGAAATATTCATTTAAATGCCAGCATTAATTTATTGTAGTTATTATTATAAACGCATAAATGTTTATGCAGCAATTTAACTCAGCTGAAACAATACTTGACTCAACTTGACACTCAAATCACAGCACTCAGAAAGATAGTAGTTTTATGTATGTGTGAGTGAGTATCTGTGAGTTGACGTTTTTCCAACGCTGTGAAAATAATTTGAATACCATTTAATTTACGCAAATACCATTAAAAGCATTTCACTTTGCCAAATCAGATTATTTTCTGCGTTGTTTACGCTTTTTGGCTTTTAAGCGAAAATTATAATTATACTGTTCTACAAACTCGATAATGTTGAAAGACACTTAAAGTCGCTGTAAACTTAATGAAAAAGAATGAAACGTAGCTGGCACTTAAAAAAACTTGAAGGTTAATTTAATTTTAGTTCAGTTACAATTATAAAAGTTTAAACATCACAAATTTATTTAAATAATTCTCGTTTGGTCACAAACTACTATTATATTTTATATTAGAAATCGGCTATACAAAAAGTTACGAATAAGAAGAATCATTTAAATAATAAAATATTAGTCTTAAGAAAAATGTTCCCTAAAGTAATACAAAAAATATTACTGAATCATAGTTTTAAGCCATGAAGCAAAATGTCATACAGCTCGACAATGTGATGACCTGTTCCGTATTATTTCGAAAAACGCAATATTTTTGGCATATTCCATTCAAGAACTTTCATCACAGTTTGCTGTTTGTCCTAGTAGAAGATGAAAGATTTGAGGCAGACACGAAATTTGAATGACATTACAGTAGCGACACAGAAATCAGTTTTTCTTGAATTTTGCCAGAAATCTAAATTAAGGTGACACTAGGCAGACCATTTCGACAGTTTCGAAATCTGTAGTAGAAGTACATCCTAATTGAAAAAAATTTATTAAACTTATAATGGTTATTTTTTTATGAATTATTTTTGTATTTTTTTATTTAATATACCAAATGATTTTGATGTTGTAAAATTGTTTTAGTTAAATAAAATATATCATTCACTTTAATCGTGCAAAACCAAACGAAAAAAAGAGTTGCCACCAAGTTTGAAACTTTGAAGTTTGTTTATTTTACCAATAAATCGCCTTTTAGAATAGTACTGAATTTGGCGCAATCTTAACACAGAAAATCTTAAAACGAGTTTGTTAGACACACTCTCAGAAGGATGAAAATATGCTGTACCATAGTGTTCGATACTTAACTTTATGTCACAGCTTTAAGTAAAGATTTGCCTAATAACCATATCTCAAGAGCTGATAAAGATCGCAGTTTTAATTAATATGATTATCTTTACATTTAAGTGTGAATTATTAGTAGCTCTGCACAAAATAATCAAAAGTTCCTGTAATGGAAATGCCAGATAGTAATGTCATTGCTATGACATTGCAGAACTAGCAAGTCTTCTGTTCACATTTCCATGTTTAAAACAAGTCTGTTAATCGGTCTAACAGATCGAACTCATGTTGAAGCTCCCGCAAGCTGGATTCTTATGTCATCATTTTTGTTGTGTTCTAGGATTTTCTGTAATTATAAATATATTTTTTGCTGCTCAACAGTGTAATTCCGTCAGCTTAACTAACTCAACACTTAAAAGATAAATTGGAGATTGCGACTTACAGCTGCAAAGGATCATACTTATAGCTCTCAGCACAAATCAAATGTATCTACAGCAACTCAACTTAAAAAGTTGAACTTCAAAAAATTGCACCACATGCAAAGCAAAAATTATTTAATGCCCCTGAAAAAACTTAAAAATCCGATAAAGTGTTTTGGTCAAATGAAGTGGACATTTGAATAATATGGTCCAAATACATAGACTGCGACTGAGCTGACCGCAGACGCTTAACAAAAGTAAAAGCTTTATGGTATTCATATTGTCAGACAAAAGGGCTGTCCTCAAAACTAAACGAACCTCAAAATGGACAACATTACTAATGTGCGGTTGACTTTAATGGGTCAGGCCCGTCTGGGGTCTTGGAGCAAGCTTCATTTTTGGATCATTATACGTACGAACAATATACTATATATTGAGCTAGAGAAATTTTAGCAAGTTGTTTGTCTTGTTGAACACCATTGGTTTTGTAGTCATTGAAAAGCTTAATTCGGCACAACAAGCTTCGCTCGGCTTGAGTTAAGATTAACTCATTGCTACAATAAATATAGTAATTCTGGCAAGTTGAATGGCATAGCGCAATACACGTAAATCAACACGCATTCCAGAAATATATAGCAGTTATGAACTAGTTCCCAACAACCTGCAAATTATCTCACTATAAATTATGGCAGATGGACTTCATACGTAACTAATAGCTTATAAGTGAGCAATAGCGATACTGCTTGCACTGCTTGGATCGCCCTTAACCTTATTGTTTGTCAATAATTGCTTACGTTAGTAAGTAAGTTAGTATTAGTGCGCATAGAAGAATCCAAGGTTTTTGATGCGTCATCTGTAAAGCGAATTTGCAGCCATGTTTGGGTCAGTGTAGGTCACTCTAGTCAATCAGTGAATGCAGGTCAAATTAGTGCCGAAAAGTTAAAAGCTTTACTAGCAAACTTCAATAGTTAGAATATTGAACCTTGAAAGAACCGCAACCAGTAAGCGACTGCGTTGGAAAAGTTCACACAAAGTTCATTGTTACTGATTTCATTTTTGTTAGCAAACTAACGTTATGCAAGAACAGAAACTTGTGATTGTTAACCGTGCCTTTATAATATCAATCCGAATTATTGTAATCCATTTTGAATTCAATCAAACCAAATCCGTCTATTCAAAGCTTGAAAGTCAAAGACTACAAATGAACAAGCTACCAATGTCATGTAAATCGCAGCAATTATCTGTCAGGAGCATGGACCAAAAGTAGCTTTACACATAAAGAAAATTTCTCACAAAATCGCTAAAAAAGCAACGCCAACAAAATGTAACAAAAAACATCACAAAGCCAAGAACAGATTAAAAAAATGAAGGAGCGTTAAAAAAAATAATAATTTACTTTTTCCATGACAATATCTGATGGTGCTTCTAAATGTTCCGTTTCATCGACTGTACGCTTTGAAGACAAGCATGTTGCTCGGAAATACTCTAAAAAAATAGAGAACACATAAAAAAAGAGACACAGGGGGAGGACAATACAAACAAAGTTTGGATATGCCTTGTATGTATTATTGGCTTCCGATTGGGTATTATGTTTTTAATTGAGGAACTTGAATAGATAACGAGGTTGTCAGCATCTGGGTAAGACCGTATGGCAACGCTCGACAAGCACAGCCATGATGGCAAAGTTGGCCATTTGTGTTTGCCTTGAAAAAATGCACACAAACGAATGCATAACAAGCGGCTTGTTGTCGCTGGGATTAAAGCAATTCAAAATTGATACGCAGATAGTATTACCATAGTACACTTTGCATATACAGTATGTCCTGGCTAGCTCCCTTTTCGATTTAAGTTTGCTTTGAAGTGTGTGCAGGCTTAGCTCACTTAATGGACCAGACTAGCTTTTATTAAAGCTGTCAATGTTTTATGTTATGTTATGAAGCGTCTTTAAGGATTTCCAACGAAACATTTTGCACAGCAGATGAGCCAAGCTTTTAAAAAAGTTTAATCAAAAAGCGATACAAAAAACTAAAACAAAAGCCACATCGCTTATGCCCTTTGCAAGCGCCTAACTTAAACTTATAAATGCCACTCTGGAGCATTCAGATGCCAAATTTGTAAGTGCTCCAGCAGCTGGTCTACAAATAAAGTCAAGAAGGCAAACGAAAGCGGTCAAAAGACTTTCGACCAATGGGAATATGAAATGGCATAAAAGCGAAAATCTGTCTATTAATAACTCATTATTGTATTGTTCTGCTTATTGTATATATTATTTGCAAAGTTTGGCATTTTAATATGACAGCTTTGACGTAAATGGAGTCTAGTTATGATTACGGCAACTCCTAAAGACTTTGTTGCATGCCTGCTCAATATTTTAGTCTGACCAATACAAAACAACATCCGAAAATTGTAAAGGAAATCTTGCAGAACTCTTGAGATTAGGATTATTCTCTTTGCTACAATATTATTTAAGGTTTTTTTTATTTTATTGTTAAAGTACCAAACGTTGAAGTACCAGATAAAAGGAAACGCGTAACACTTGGTAGTATCTATTGTATGCATCAAAACTTTTTGATGATTTCTGATTTTAACATTTAGCTCGCTGTTCTGCAGTTTCACTCCTGCTTTGTATTCCAAATCCCTACTTGCAACCTTTAAAAAAACTCCGAGCTTAGAGAAATCCTCTCGTTCAATCCGCCGTACCGGCATAACTGCTAATTAACAGAAAGTGGGACATGTCGGATTCAAACCCCCCCTGGAGAGACGGTAACACACGCATTTCACCAATGTTTCGGAAAGATTAACTTTACTTTCTAGTGAAAAAAAACTTGTTTGTGGTTTTAACCCAAAGTAATCTTATACAGCTCCATAATTTGTATTCTCAGTGTGTGTTTTTATCTATTCTATTGTTATTGCAATTTTTTTTTTTTCTCCTTATTCAATACCAATACAAGTATCTATGAGTCTACATACTGCAGCATACTTTCTGGCACGGAAGTGCCATGCAGCTACGTGGTCCGGTTGTTGTCTTCTTCTTTAGCCAACAACAGACTGTCATTTTAACTTTAATTGTAGTTCGCTATTCCACCACCTGATCCGCCCAACTTGAAATATTTTTTTCCTATTTATGAGCTTTTAACGTGGGTGTGAATATTAATGACTCATATTTTCCAACTACCTCGCCAGAGGCGTTGCTTGTTGATTTTTTATGCGGTCTAGTCCATGGTTTTTGAGTTCCATGTATAATTATGTGCCCCTCGACTCTCGTGAGTTACGATGGTCCGTAGTGTGCAATTTATGGGATACACTAAACGCTACATGTAGAGCTATTAAGTCTATAGCTAGAAGTTTTCACGTCTTGTTTTAGTTGCAATTTTATGTCCAAGTTTGTTTATTATTTTAGTTTTCAATTGCGAAGTCATTTGTGGTATTTAACGCCATATGTTTAACATGAGAAACATATGTCCTGGGGCACGGAAGTCAGTCGTTGTCTCTCTGAATCTAACTCTATGTATGTATATATGTGTCTCCGCTCTTTGGGGTTTTGTATATGGCTGACTATGTGCATAGCAGTTGTATTGAGTAAACAAATGTATAAATTTTTAATGAACACCTCTCTTTGAAACACTTTTGACGAAATTTTTCGCATTTATCTATCATATCTGCCTTTTTGTGAACTATTATGTTTACAATTTTAAAATATGATCATTAAAAATACATTATTTTTAAGTTCATTTGTACTTCAGTTACTCTAAGAGTTTAAAGTTCTTTAAAGCCTTATTAAATTACTAAGTAATGCCTACATCTTTTAAATTCAATCTTTTCGTCTTTGATGATTATTTTGATTTTATTTTTTTGTAAAAGAGAAAATCTCACATATTTTCTGAACATTACTTTTTAATTATGGCTATGCTCTCGGCTTTTACAAACTAAAATAAAATTATTAACTCTTTAATTAAGGAAGTTAAGGCGACCTCTTATTCCATACTTTTAGATTGCAAATTAAATTAGTCAAAAAAAAATTATTTTTTATTACTTTTAAAAATTTTAAATTGCATTTTATTTCAAAAATAGGAGACAGTTTTTAAAATTTATTATTTTTTTAACAACTTAATTTTTTTTAACGCTTTTAGATATTTCTAAATATTTTCAAGCGCTCCACCGTTCAAACTTTTAAATAGGAATAATGAACATTTCAATTCGAATATTCATATATGTTGCACAAAAGCCACAATTTGTGATTAATTTGTTTGCTTTTTTAGACATTATTAAATAAATAATATTAATATATTTAACACTTATAAAGTTATTACAGAATATTAGCCATATCCGAATTAATGAAGCTGCTAGGGATACTTGCAGTTAGTTCAATCAAAGCTACTTCTGCATTTCATAATATGAAACTATTCTGAAGAATCTTGTTGGTCTTTAAGCCGCAAAGTGGTTCTTGCTTGTTGTTGCTTATAACTTTTTGTCTCAGCTTAAATATTTCGGAAAATGCATCAAAACCACAAAGACCAAAGCCTTGCAAATTTGGCTTTTAAAACTTTGATGCCAGACAGAACTATAGCTGCATCGGCATTATTTTCCAAACCACTAAAACCGCTTAAAATTTACGAAAACTGGACTTCAAACGTTACTCAATTAATTATCTGCTACAAGGAATGATGGAAGACTCTTGTCTGGTCCTTCTAAAGCTGATAAGCCGCAAAGACAATTGACCGACATTTTATTTAATGTCGCTGTTCATTAGGTACCCACACACAGGCGCAACAAAGATAAAGCTATAGACAGCGATGGTTCTTGTTGTTGCATGCAACATCAAACCGCAGCACCATTTAGTAAAAAACTCGTAAACAACAAAGAAAATGGCGGAAACTATCTACAGCTAAACGCTGTTTACCTTAATGCCTTGCACAAGGTTCTGGCCTTATACAAAACTTGGCTGGTTGGGAACTCTACCATTTGCAGTTTTCGCGGCAAATCGATCATGTATTTCAATCTTAATCTGATAAGCACGTGCGGGACCTGTTCTGGTCTGGTCTATTCTGGTGGAGTATTAGCTGCACGGTAGCTTTGTCTGCCCGATTCTGGGCGCCAGCTTTCCGTTGTTCTTGTCGTTATTGATGGCTGCTGTGTCCTTCCTTGTTGTTATTATTGCCGCTGTTGGCTTCCATTGGCAGACAAGTGCAGGGATTTTCCACTTACTATATATTGTTTCTATTCCCATTGCCCTTGCCTTGTTGCAAAGTCTATAGACGCTGTGTTTTCTACTATGTAAAAATTAGCTAAAGGTTACTTTTAAGTATATTGACCTGTTTGACCGTCTAACAATGATAGCTCCAGGAGCTTGTATACTTTTTGTTTATTTTTTCAACGCTGAATAAGTCTGTATAAAGAGTAGTAGGAAAAGTTGACAAGGCAACAGATACAAAGCCAAGTCCGTTGAACTTGCCAAATCAATAATGTAAATTCCTTTTTAAAACTGCATCTTAAAAGATTTAAGGATGAGATTAAATGATGTATGATGCATAAATGTATAAATAAAAATAATAAAGCAAGCTACAACCATGAATTTGTACCATGACTGATATTCTTGCATCATGACCAATGACCGAAACTACCTGCAAACGGCAAAATAAATTAATGTCTAATAAAATATATATCGTAGTCTGTATGCAGTAAGGACGAAATTTAAAAGATACCGAATAAAATCAACCGAATATTGCTACGGCAAATGAAGCACGCGTGGTACATTAATAAAGAAGATGGCAGCGTCTTTTCTGCCTTCCGGCAATTTCGTTCAGGTGTTCATTTACATGCAGCCGGATTTTTCCTTCTGTAAGCTGCAATCATTCATTTTGTTAATGAAGTGCTGTGCTGTTTTTCAGAAATGAGAATGTTTTCTCGACTGCAGCTACAGCAACAGTGTTGGCTCCAAAAGAAAAGCTTTTTTTTCATAGCAATTACATAAAGCATGGTAAGAAAGAAAATTAAAGCATTTATTAATACGCCTTAAAAACTTTAATAATGTTGAAATTTTTCCAATACCTTTAAAAAGTATGAGTACAGAATACTAATTTATTCAAATTATGCTATAAAATCTAATTTTTTTATTATTATTTGTGCAATTGTGTTTTTTTAAATTGCTTGTAGGCAACCATTTGACCAGATTGGGAAGTATTTCAGTACTCAAAACTTTTCAGAGTTTTCAGTTCAGTTTTATTTTGGTAGTCAAATTAGTATCGCACAATTCCTAGGAAATACAAACAACTTCTAGGGAAACTCTTCGTCAAAGACCTGGCTGATGTTGGCTTTGTCATTGAATCCTCAAAATGATTAACCAATGAAAGAAATTTAAGAAATAAGGCCCATCTGCTTTGTTATCTAACCTTCCAATCAAGATGGTATCTAAAACTATTATTGACAACCAAATAATTTGTTTTTTTTTTTAAGATCAAAAAACCATATAATCAATGTACAGGGACTAAATTAAACATTTAGTTTTGTTAATTTTTGAAAAGTAAATTGAAATTCTTTATTGATTAAACTTAATTACCTTATGATGTGTATTTATGTACAATCTATTAAAATTTCATTTAAAAATGTGTCTTTAGGACGTAAAATCAACGTACTTCACTCAAGGTCAAAAACTGCTAAAAAAAAGGATATTTCAGATTAGAAAAATCAAAACTCTGTTGATGGTAGGAATCGGTAGATTCGGACCTCATTCAACTTTCTTCATGAGTGGGATCTCGCGAATCTTTTGTTGTTTCTAGTTTTACTGGTCCCAGAGTGATAATGCAATAATTGAATGTTTTCTTTATTCTATGGCTATTTCTTTTTTGATGATGTTACAATTTATTGCGTTCTCAAACACGCTACTTGCTAACAAAAATTCATTCAAAGGGGAAGCGAACTCAAAAAGCTTACAGCATTTAAAGCAACAAACTAAGAATCAGGTTTTTACTTACAAGAGAGATTTTCGTTTATTCATCATGCCACAATTTCAGCAAGATTCAGTTTCAATAAAACTGTCAACTGGATTAGCCACAAAATGTCTCTTCCTGCAAACCACCCTGCTTTGCCTACCTGTCAAGCGACATCTGCAATATTTGTCATGTTGGAGTAGCAGACATTAAATTCGAATTAGCAGAGCAATCAAAATCAACAAAGGATCCAATGACGGAACCTTTCAGTCCAGTCAAGTGGCATAACAAGCCATTGAAGTGGTTTTTTCTTTTCGATACAAATAGATTTTAAATGTGGGTAAGAAACGGGGGTTAGAAAACGGGGGTTTTCATATCGTTGACATGTAAACCGCAAAAACAAATAAACATAAACCGCTGAATGGGCGTTGTAGGGATAATCGAGAGCACGGCAGCATTTGTATGGACTTGCCAGCAACCGCAAAAAGTGACCGCAACCGCTGTCAACAAGGTACAATTTCTATGTCCTTCAAAGGACACCTGTGGATTTGCTGCAGCAATAAATCAATTTGTTTGACATCGTGACATTCTTCTTAGTGGTGAAAAGTGTTCAAAATATATTTGAAGTAAACTAGGAAATTCACCAGTTACGAATCGTATTCGTGTCGATATTAAATTCTCATTTGAAGTACTTGCATCATCTGAGTTTTATTCTATAATATATAGCTATTGTACAACACCGGTTATTTGAGTGTTCTTGACAAATACACAAAACTTCTCTAAGCCCACACTCAATGCATATGTAAGGAAAATCAACAAACGTATTCTGGAATCAATGTCAGAAATGCAACAGAAGTAAATGTGATGGGAATCTAACAGAGTAGTATTAATTCTAGTCTTCGTATTTTGCCCCAATTTGTGAAACCACAGTTGCAATTCAATTCTAATCAGATGTGTGTGTAATTTGGGTTTCTATTGGGCTAGTGCCACGCCCTAAAAGCAAGTACATATACTTGGGTTGGAGCTGGAAATTCGCCTTCTGTACTGCCTTTGCCATCCTGCTGTTGATTGCGCTGTGGTTGTTTCTAAAATATATGATGACCTTTTGTTGTTGCCTCCTTTAAGGATGTGGGCTGGGATTATTTGGATTCTGCGTATGCCTGCACATATGTGTTTATGTGTAAGTTTGTGGGTTTGCCAATTTGGGGGCAAGTACTTGAACTTGTTTATGTGTTTGATAAGTAATTAATATAATTAATTGAGAATAATTGTGCAAATGTCACATAATGCTATTTATGTTCGACTGTCAAAGTGGATAGCAGACAAGAAATATTTAAGAAATTTTAAAGTGCTAAACATTTAAAACTTTGAGAAGGTGAAATTAAGACAAGAAGTTATAAAAAATTTATATAAGTATGAAAAGTAATTGTTAGTCATTATAAGCAACCTATAATAAATGCTTAGTAAATATAATGCATACGCCGCATAGATCACATTATTCATTTGAAGTGGCTAGCCAGAAAATCTATTTAAGTTTCTATTAAATATTTGCATGTCAAAGTTATAAAAAGTACATTACACTGTAATGCTGCCTCCCAGGTATCTCCAGCTATTTTTCCATAATTCCCATCATCGTTACAACATAGCTTATGATTTGTACGTCCACGTTATTTTATAAACATTTTGCAAAATATGGTAGCAGCCAGGAAGTTATAGGTGGCAGAGTTAGGATAGAGACATGGCTGGCAGGGGTAGAAGCTGATGCAACTGCTTGTCGTCTTTATAAAGACGTATTTGTAGCACCTTTATGTTTTATTCATGAACCACCGAAAGTTTACATGGATAGTGTGACCGTATTGTGCGAAACAGTGAGGTTATTTTTGCATTTGTAAAGTGATGATAATGTAATGAAGGTAATTACAAATTGTTGATGGGTGATGGATTCAATTTAGTAAGGTAAAGCTACTGGTCGTATTTAACACGGTGGATGTCATTGCTATCTTTATGCATATCATAGTCATGTTGACACTCGATCTCGAGGTGGTTGAGAGGAAACAATAACTATTGATGGAATTGTCGTCTTACAAGAATAGCCATCCAGCGGCTTAAAAAGTCTAATTCCATGATCTGCGCCTATTACCGTGAAATCTGTCTACTTAACATCGCATTCAAAGCCAAGTCAAAGTTAACCATACTAAGGAACCTAATCAGTGTAGCTTCAGACCTACTAAATTCCTGGAGAAGACCCAGCAAAATCAATTTGACACGCGCCATCAGCTAATTGATGTCAAAGCCGCTTAGGATTCACCTAGAAACCAGTTCCTGCTCGGTACAATTTGAAAGGTTCTCTCTCAACCATTTGATACTTTGGGTAACATGGTCTTTTGGATGTGTCAGTTTCCATTACACTGGTATGATATTGAGGTAAAAGAGTGTCATGCAACTAACGCATGTCGACAACATCGACATCTTTGGTCGCAACAACTCCTTTCCCATCTCAATGAAGGATCATTGCGAGCGGGTCTTGCAGTGAACTAGGGAAGAGCAAAATACATCTTGTCGACACTGAAGCTCTTTCAGCGTCTTGGTGTAAAGCAGAAATGACTGGCGAAGCGTTCTGGATGCAACCAAGACCAACCCAAGGCTTTAATGGCCAACTGATGATGAAGATGAATTCCATATTGTGGACTAAGTCGGAAGTGAGCAAATGTTATTGGTATTTTTAAGAAGATTACTATCAATAAAATTAAAGCCATTTTAAAATCACATTATTGGTATGCAGTTTGGCAGTAGCTACTGATTCTACCAGTGTATGTCTTGACGATTGCTGTTGAAAAGATCGAAAGTCCAAGTGTCAAAGGGCTGAAAGGGATATTGTACAAACATAGTGGGGGGTATGAATACACTCAATTTATTTCTCTGGGGGTGGCCAGAGCAATTCATGCCAGCCACAAATCGCCGTTCAAATATTAATATATTAATCTACTTAATATGCGAGTTTCTAATATCGAATGATGGCAGCCAAGCACACACACACTGACACTTTTACATAAAGATGGCGTTGAGGGTAAAAAAGAAGATGCGCATATGCTTGAGTTGTAAATCCTTTGCGGTGAGCCCAAGGAAACAACTGCAGCATGGCGCAAATGCCAATATCAATAAAATAAAAAACTGCAAATGAAAATGGTAACCGAGGCAAATAACAGATGTATTTACCCGTCCATTTTACTCTTAATACCATTGCGCTTGGCTGTTTGATAAGTCTCGAGAAAGCAGCTTATAAAATATTTGAACATTAAACTTAAAGCAAAAGTTGGTAGCAAATGAAAGGAGTTTGTCTTTACACACGCACCAAAAGGCTTATATCTGTTTTAATAACTATGAGGAACATTTCTTTTCTTAACCGCAAGTTACGCATTAAAGCTTAGTTACTACTGGTAAATAAGGCTTAAAGTAAAGGTACTGCTAATTCGCTAAAAGCAGCGTTCCATAACTTTAAGTCTGGCAAATACTTGAATGCTAGTTAAAATCCAAAGTAAAAACTTGATTTTTTTTTAAGCCTTAAGTAATTTAAATTGGTAAGGGAGGCATTTACAACTATGGCCCGCACATGTAGAATTGTCTTCGGGTGCTCACACAAATAGAGTGAAATCAGATTCATAGGGCTTACAACCGTTATGCACTACAAATCTCTCTTGGTCTCCGAAAATAACATGCGCACTCTCCTAAATTGTCGAGTGCACTCGCACTCTCTTAAATAGCCTCTTTGCCACTTTGAGCGCTCGAAATCCTCTTAAACTACAACAAGCGAATCTTTAGCCGATTTTTGCAGCCTCAACGTAGTCAGTTTATATTTAGTGCTCGCCTTAGGCGGCCGTAAACGTCGGAATATAGAGGGTCTAAACAATTTGCAACGCACCTGAACCAATAAAAAAAATTACGACCAATTAATCCGCTTGCAATTAAATTTTTGGCAGCAATATAAAATTAATGGGGGCATTAACTAACTTTATGAGTCGTCTGTATCTAGATCCCAGAACTTAATGCCTCAATTTGCAGTGGCAAGCCATGAAACAAAAAGTGTTCTATATTAATTTCTTTAAAGCAATTTATTGCGGCAAATGTAAAAAAATTTAAATTGAAAATCGATTGTTGGTTCTGGTACGAATTGCAGTTTCAGGCAAGTCATCAAAATGGCGCTAGGACGTTTCCTAGTTTGAAGTTGAGAAATTGCAGTTGTCATGTTGCTAAAATATGCTGACCATTATTTATGTTAAATTTATGCTACAACTAGCTGAGTTCAGCAGTTTTGTATAATGTCGCAGGTCAAAGTTTGTTGCTCATACGCCACGTTGCACCATCAATACGTAAGAAAAATTTCCCAGGTCTTTCTTTTACTAGGAATGTAGAAAGAACAAAATATTTTTAAGCCTTTAATTTTTTTTTTTCAAAATAACATTGAGGTGCATTTTTTTTTTGTTGTAGAAAATACTTTTCAGGCTCTGCTGCTTCTCTCATAGTAAAATTCATATATGTATGTGCCCCATCAGGACTCAAAAGCGGAATAAACTATATTATTATATTGTATGTGATTGCTTGAGCTTCTGTAAAGGAGATAGATTTATTTCCGCGGTTCAGTTATGTTCAAGCAAATTTTAGCTTGGATTGATTTCATAGACCCATATAGTCGACTGATGTTTAGTATCATGCCTCTAACGATATCATCAGTCATCTATGAAATTTCGTATTAAAGTAATTTATAGGGTAATTTTGGGTCGAGAGAGGAAAATTTCAATCTTTTTTTTTCTTAAGCACTTTTTAATTTATTAGTCGAGAGCAAAATTTTGTATCGACATTAAAGATGATTAGATCGAAAGGAATTGCTGTGCTCTTTGTATTGATTTATGATATACATATACAGATTAAGTAATTATTATACGTGCAGGCAGGGGCGGATACAAAAGGGCAAATGGGGGGTACTCAATATTTAAAAGTTTCAATTCGCTATAATGCTTTATTGGAAAAAAATTGTATTCTTTGTGTTAGTGTGAACATCAGTTTCATACATTTAAATTAATACGATGTTTGCCCATTTTAGATAATCTTTCTAAAACTTCTTCTGATGTCATAATTTACATGGAGAAGAGCTAGCCCGTTTAGTCTCTCCAGCAGCATCGCACTTCTTAGCCAAGTTTTGATGCGACGCAAAGAAGAAAAAGACTTCTCAGCACTAGCGTTGGTTGCTGGCAATGTGCACAGAATGTGAAGCAGTGTGTGAATGTTTGGATAGATGTCCTTGGCATACTTTTGTAGTGTTTCGATCGTAGATAGCATCTCAATTCCAGACCTAATGTGCAGCTTCCACTTTTGCTGCCACAGCGCCAATTCTGCTCCCAGCTTTATCCATACAATTCAAGCTAAATTATAACGAATTTTCAAAAATTCGTCGAACTTAGTAAAAAAAATAAAGTAAAGACGACTGGAATTCGAAAAAAATTAGTAAGGTTTGAATTATTAAAATTTCCGAACTATACAAATTTTCGAGTTCGACGTGAATTTCATAGAAATCATTCGCATTTCGTAAAAATGCATGCCTATTCTTAAGTTTGAAATTTTCATTTTCTCCAAATTTTCTGAAGAGTTGAAAGTTTTAGTATTTATTTGAACTTTCTGCATGATCTTACAAAACTACGTTTATTAATTAAGTCAATAACACTCTCTATATTTTTGAAACTTAACTTATTAATTTTCCGAAATGAAATACTATAATTCAAAGCACAATCACAATGAATGGTCTAAAATGTCCAAAAATAGTACAAATGGACATATTGTAAAAATGAAAGAAAATACATTTAACGAAGATCGCTTGTCTGATTATTTTTTTTTTCCCTAGAAACCTTTTGGGGGAAAAACTCTCCCCCAGTTCCACCCCGTAGACCAAGTAACCAAAGTCGACGAAAAGTGTAATTTTCGACCATATTTCAAAATTACAAACTATCGGATTAATTTTTATTGCCAAAAATTCATTCTTAAAAATTATGTTAAGCTTTAAGCTGCAAGAAAAGATTTCTATGATTTCAAGTCTTCGTATTGCCGTAGATACGATAAACAAAAATTCAATTCTTATACGCAAATTAAAATAAAGGTTCTAAATCATTTTCGTTAAGGCATCAAATGTATACGATTAAATTGGAATTTACAACACTTACACTTCATACCGAGACACCTTAAAGAGTCCTGTGCTACGAAATCTTAAATTTAAGCACACTTTTGCATGTGGCTGGAATGTTCATAAAAATTTCAACAGGCTTGTCTCAGTCAGTCTCCTCCATAGTCATAGTGGCCCGTAGCATTGTGCTAGTATATCATGGCCATAATTTACTCAACTGTTGACTCAGTTGCCTGAAACTGAATTTAATGCATTTTCCAGGCACATTTTCAGCCATGCTCCTCTGCCGTCTGCATTCTCTGCGTCTCGTTGCATTTTCAGTTTTTGCTGCATCTTTAAATTTTCTTTCTTTTTCCACAAACAATTCCATTTCCACTTGGTGGTAGTTCATTGCGGCACTTTGCATTGTCTGTTACGCGGCTTTCATCGGACGTTTCGTTGTCTGTCTCCAGAAGGTTTCCGCAGGGCCAGGAGTAAGTGCGGCGTATAATGTCTATGCACAGTCTGAGGTAGACAACTTGGACGGCAGCTATGGAAATGACATCCATCGCATAGTTATATTTCCTGTTACCTTTTTGTGCTTTCCTTTACCTTTACCTTCTTGTGCTTTCCTTTTACAACTTCTATAGCATCCAGAAGGATTGTTAGCAGCGCTTTTCAAATTGTGGCGTAGAAGTGCTTTTGATTGGCTTAATTGTACCAGAGGTCAAGAGCGCTTGAAACCATTTTGTGAGATTTTCTCTAGCGGAAATTAATCCTTATTGTAGCTTATGCACTAACAGCTACTTAATCACGCTGCAGGCCATCGCTACAGAGAATAAAGTCATAATACAATTAACTGATCTTTAATGCTACCTTATAATGAGCACGACATTGGGATTGACGCATAACAACGACCATCATTAGTAAACCAATGTAACCTTTAAATATTTGAAAAGCCCAAAATGTTAACTTTGGATCCAATTATTTTATTTAAAAATGGAGAATGAAAGCTATACATAACTAGGTTACAATTTAATGAATACATTTTCGAACATATAAATCCTACCAATACTGTTGATATTTATCTGAAAAGAGTCAGAAAAAATTTTCTATTACTAAAATATTTTATATCTCAAGTTTGACGTAATTTCGTAAAAAGCAGATATAATTTGGACGAATAAGCCAGTTTTTATCTAAAATTTAACAAGAAATTAGTTCAATTGAGAATAATAATTCTACTACTTTAAGGTTATCGATATCAGCTACGAGAAACCTAAATACCAGATTTCATGATATTGTTGGTTGTTTTAATTAGGAGAATTCCATTATGTGTTTTAAAAGAAAATATCATTGACGATTAAAAGAAAAGTTTTAATTTGCGATCAATCATTTTTTTGAATGTTTCACGTATTCTTTGAAAAAGTTAAGCATCTGCAGGCCCAATTCTGAGCATCTTTTCTCATCGCTAGTGGATCTTGTCTAAAAATATTGGCTGTGGGGTTGGTTAAAAAAAAAAAAAAAGATCATGCAAATTTTTTTTACTTTAATTTCGAAAATATTTAATTCTAATCATTTGTTCAAATAGCCGAAAAAAATGTTCTTCTACCAGAAAGAGAAAAAATCTAATTTCAAAAATTATGCAAATGGTTTAGCCCATTTACATTTTAGCCTACCCTCGTATGCGTTAGTTTTAATTCTATTAGAATTAGTTCTGCTCATTGAGTGTAATATCATTAGCAACTTTTCGCATACATTTGATTCATATTTATTTATTATTTACATAGTACATGTAAAATGTTTCATAACCATGGATAAAACTTCTCTTGTTATTTATAATGACTGGTTGGATTTTATTTAAAATATTTAAACTGTATCGTTCAGTGAGAATTTAATTGCTTGTTAGACTAAAAAGTTATAAAATAAATCAATAAACTGTCTCTGTCAGTTTTGTCTGTAATATTTTGTGACTTTTAGTGCTTTTTATATTTTTATGAAAGTGTTGCCAATTTAGCTGAAAGCTATTTGGACCCAAACCACACATACATACACAGGCAGGCATCCTTTCTGTTCGGTTGCTAAGAAAGAAAGAAGACAAAGTCAGCCATTTTATTTAGTGAAGCCATTTATGGTTTTTATTTTAGTTGAATGCTGCGAAAAATTTTTGTGGTTCGAAGAGAATGTGTTTTTTCATGTGCATACTACAATATATATTGCTGGGTTAAGTGCCAGAGCTGGGAGGGCCAATAAGGGATGAGTCTCGCTTTTGAGCTGCTAATATAATCATCAAATGACAATGTGTTTGAGGCAAATTCGAGAGCACATAAATTGTCTGATTAAAGTTCAAAAGACTATAGCCTACGGCATGTATGCGCAATTTTTGCAGTAAATTTTTGTACCTCCTTAAAGTATGCTACATATTTTTTAATCGGTAAGTAACTTGAATACACTTAAACATTAAACTTTTTAGCAAGTTTTCCTTAACAAATAGCTACACATAGCTCAAACTAATGTTAATTTAAGTTCTATCATTCGTGAAATTAAGCTTAAGCTGCTCTACAATAACAAACATCAGGCACAACAAAGTCTAAACAATTTCGACAGGTATAATTATGTTCTGGTAGACCTATACACTTCCCCCTATCCAAACAACTTCTTTCCAAATACTTCAATTAAACTTTGTTCAAACACAATTAAAAGATGCGCTGCTTTCCTTGTTTTCCACGTCAATTTTCATGGACTGCGCTGCCAAATTGCTTTAAGCTGTTCAATGAAAATTAAGCTAAAATTTTCGTATGGAGATTCTTGGCAAGAGTAAAGTCAAGCAAATTGGCTGTTTGCTCTGTATCCTCTTGCTCTATGATAAATTCTTGAACTTTTGCCTAATCAATTTATATATTTTTAATTAAATTCAATTCACTGGAAAGTTAGCGAGCTGTAAGACTTTGTTGTCAGGAAGTGTTAAGTATTCAGTTATTTAAATGATGGCAGTCAATGAAGGTGAAAAATATTTGTTCATGGTTGGTTTACAAAATTAATCCGATTACTTGTTTCTACCAATTTTAAATTGAAGTAAAACGTAATGCCTTTAAATTTCAGAGAGTTTTCGAACAAACTTGGAAAATCTTCGGTTATATATTTTTTGAACAAGTCCCTCGTTTATCAACATTCAGAGAAATGCTTATACGCCGGTCTGAACCAAGGACTTTAATTTAAACGCATTTTAATCAATCCGTCTACGAAGAGCTTTGCCACTCCAGTATAAGCTGACGCCGCTAGAATAATGCTAAGCGTCTCACGGCAGTCTCCATCTTCATTGTGAGCGCCTCACGGTAGCTTACCTCGATATATTCTAGTTTTGGAGCTCTCAATTTTCCAAAGTGATTCATAATATATCTATAACTGACCATGCTTATTATTTAATTAGTTGTTTAGTCTATGGATATGACTTTTGAGGCAAATATATAGCTTATCCACCTGATACGCGAAGATGTAAGTATGGCGAGCTTTTGCATGTTTTTGTCCTTACTCCCCAGTAGGTACATATGCCCATGTGTGAAAATATTATCAAGATTAGGTTAAACTTAAAAATGTATACTTTGGCTTTTTGTTTTGTTGGATATGCTGCATCCATATCCTGAAGACAGTAATTGAACATTAAAAAAGGTGTAAATTAGCATCGGTTGGACTGAAGAATTTAAAAAAAAAAATTTTTTTTATTTCGAAAACTCACTTATTTTTAGATATTTTATGTATCTTATTCATCTCACTCAAATTCAGGGTGTTACTGAAGCTATCAATAGGATTAAAAAATAATAATAAAATATTGTATTATTTTTTTTTTATGCTTAGAAATATAAAACTGAGCAATATGGAGGATTCTGTGAAGTATAAAGTAACATTCGCGAAATACATGTCTAATTCTTATTTTAAGTGTATACTTTATCACATCCTGAACAATTTTTCCACAAATTTAAGTTGGACTAAAATAGGAGTTCCGTAGCCCTTTAGGACTGTATTATTTACCAAATTACACAGTACCACAAAATCAAAAAAAAATCAAAACACTTTTCAATTGCGTTGTAGGTCTTGACGAGTAGATCACGATAATATGTTTTAAAATTGTCTAAAATCCCGAAATTCTCAAGTTATTGCTTTAAAACCGTTTTTCGTGTACTGCGATCACTCCAACAATCACAACGTCGTCATTTTGCTTTCGATTGCTTTACGGTTTTTAAGAGATGAAGGTTCAAGCTTTAAGATGATATATATTTGTTTATACTTCATACAAAAACAACTACGAGAATTTTTAAAAGTTATCTAAGATTTACACTTTTTTTACTGTTTTTCACACTTTGACGTCTTTTTTATATAACATTTTGGTAAAAAGCCTTTACTTTTTTACATTTGATCTTGAAGAAATATCAATGCCGAGTAAGAAAAGTCATGGTTTATCAAAATCGGACGATAAACGTTTAAGTTACAACGCTTATTGAATACAAGAAAATTAAACTTCCATCGACAACAAAAAAAAGTCTTAGATGGATTAATTAAATTACAATTAATAACACAGTTTTTGGTTTTGAAAAACTAATTTTAGCAACATGTGAAAAAAAACCGTGAGAAACAAATATCTTCTGCTTTTCACACAACATGTTCTACACTTTCAAAAAGATGAAAAAAAAAAATATTTTTTATATAATCGAGGAATTTATGTCAATATGGAGAGTTAACAATTAACTTGTCAAATATTAGTGAGATAAAATTTATGGTTTTTTGTCTTAATGTACATATGTAATCATTTTTATTGTGCTTCACATGGTCTTAGGGCTTACTTGTCTAATGTTTAATTTTCTTTTAACCACGCATGCATATTTGTACTCTGCAAAGATGCGTCTCCTTGACAAATTCGATAAAGAAATAAATTTATGTGCAGTGATTCTTGCTTAATATTTATTTATCACATTAGCCATGCCAATCACGCAAAAAAAAAACCAACAAACAGAAGCGTTGCCAGACAATTGAATTATTTTTCTACTTACACACTTGTTGATACCAACTTCTTTTATTTGTTTTGGTAGAGCTCGGCTCACCAATTGGGTACAAGTCCTTGTCCAAACGCCAATGCCATGTGTACTTCCACGTTCTGTTGAATATAAACGAGTTGTGTCCGCTTGCTGCTTTAGTTTCACTTCAAACAAATGATTGTCCGGACTCCACTTGCGTTCTTTTGGGGTCCTCTATGTATATGAAATTGCATATCTAGCGCGAAGCCATTGACTAAAGAGTGCCGACAGAGGGATATGAAGTGGCTGGCGGCATCAGTAGTGCCATAAATTTTAACATACATAAAGGAGACTGGGTAAAAGCAACAACAACGTGGAGTTTGTTTTTGGTGGATGACATGCCCCTAACATGAGGAGGCAAGGAAGACTAGCGAAAAAAAGTGAGCAATAGTCAGAAATTTGTTTGATGCTTTGGGTTTACTTAGTAGATAGATATTTAGAGGCTTTTAAAATTCTATCAAAAAAGTCTGCAAATATTCTGGCCAAAGAAAGGTGGAGCCTTAATTCACTTACAATAGAGATGCAGCAGTCCGACAAACAAATTCTTTTTCAATTCTATTTCAATTGAGCTTCTTAACTAAATTCCACTCAAGAAAAACTAAAGTGAGAGTCAGACTCGAATGCAGCGGCTTAAACTTAATCTGATTGTAATGCGATACACTTTTTAGTTTAGAGATACAAATCAGCAAACATACACACAGATACAGATACATTCCCATTCAGATATACACTTTAGCACAGCTGTTGCTTCAGCCATTATTGTTTTTGTTGAAGTTTTTGTTGAGCTTTTTGTGTAAACTTCCGTTTGTTTATGCGTGTGCGAGAATATCTATTCGTGCATACGTGTATGTATGTGGGTGGGTTTGTTTGTTTGTTGCTGAGGGTTTCAAGGACTCACGCGTCCAATTCAAATAAGCTATCTAAGGATATACACTAATGAAGTATCAGATAAACCAACAAACAAGTGTTGGAGAGTTTACAATATAAATAAAGTGACCCCAACGCAAATGAAATGTTAATTAAGTACTTATTCTTCAATGATTGGGATAAAAATTCTTTGGCAAGCTAAGCTGATAGGATATATGGAGTCATTTGACTGGTATAAAGCAAAATTAAATTAGTTTAGAAGATTGAAAAATATTTGTGGTAAAGTTGATTAATAAACAATCACATTACTTTGGTCAATCAAAAGTAATGCGAAATGTAGCCTAAGACTCAAAGACAATTAATTAACTTTCTTTTTCAATCAGTTCAAATGAAAACAATTGCTGCGGCATGTCAGTTAAGTTAGAATACGAACTATGCAAATTCTGCAGACGTTTTATTTTTGAGATACTCAAAAGCAGCATCACAAAAAATAAATTGTTAAAAAAATTGGTTTTCATCAAATGCGGTATATAAGTTAGATGTATCGCAACCTGAATGTTCTATGGGGGTTCCATAACACAGTAAGGCGACTTATTTATATATTTTTTATATTTTATTTTCATAGGTCTATCTCTAAAATGTTGATGACAACCAAATTAAAAAAAAAAATTTTTTTTTTTTTATCAAATTAAGACTTCTAGCTACTGGGGCCTTCGACTTGCAAACATTCCATTTGTATTTATCGAGTTACCTATAAATACAAATTTTGGTTCCTATTTCAAAATATTTTTTTGACAAACTATATCTTCTTAGCGAACAAAAATATTTTATATTTTTTTTATGCAAATAAAATTCTTAATTTTAAGCGGATAGTGATTAATGAATTTTTTTTTCATTTTTTAAATTATTTACATTTTGTTCTTATATATAAAATATAAAAAAAAAAAATTTGTATAATTTTTTGTTTATATTCAAATATTTTTATTAATATCAAAATCGTCAAAATTTTAGAGATATGCTTAAAAGTAGGCCGGCCTTTCCAATTTTAACCTAGGGCTATAATATTTTAAATTTAAATCAACAATGTTTGAATAAAATAAACTTTTTTTCTATTTTTTAACAAATTTTATTTAATTAAATTAAATTTCTTTTTATTATAAAATCGATATGTATATTTATTTCCATCGTTCTACCGTGGAACATAGGGCCATAGAAATATGTGATTTAAGCTACTGAGCTTAATATTTCTCCATTAAAGAGATTCTTTTAAATGTTGCACTCCTTATACTTTTATTCTTACAAGAACTCTGGTATCTTTTTCAGAGTTTTTCCACCTAATTGGCTTATTTTACTCTTACTACTTCCGCCTTAATAAACCTAGGCAATAATTTTTCGCTTAATTTCGATAAGAGTTGATTGTGTGTTTATCATTCCTTAGACATTGGCTGGGAATGTCTCTATTTCAGGGCCAGGAAAATCATCTTAATGGCCAACGAAGCGTGAAAAAAGAAAAACAAGTGCAAATAAAAGGAAAAACAACTCATCTACTTGTGACGCGCTACTTATTGACAATGACCGTCAATTGTCGTTGTATCTACACGTGACACTCGTTCGGTGTCTGTCGGTATGTCCGTTTATTCTTTCAGTATGCCTATCAGTATGACTGTCTTTCTGTATGTCTGTCTATCTATCACTCCGTCTGATATCCTTATCTGGGCTGATGTTAACGCCGCTTAAATTCAGACAGCAGCCAATCGTGCTCCAATACCAAAAACAGCTACACTGACATACACAAAAAAATCGCACAAAAAAACAAAATGGTAATGAAAATACCGTTATGGCGATTGTGTTGGAAAATAACCGCGCTGCGTCAACAGTATTCAGTTTATTGACATTTGTTTGCGACTCACCATCCGCCCTCTTCAGTAACAAGTACCCCGCTCCAAAGGAGACATTACCCTGTCCAAGCAACAGTCAGACAGTGAAAAGCTATTTTCTGTTTTTGGCAAATTGTTTGCCTCAAACCAACCTCTATCGTAGCTTCACCGAATCAACAAAAGTTAACACTCCGCCAAATAAAAGTAATGGGTACACGATTCTATACCTGTAACTTGTCAAGTTAATGGGCATATTGGGTTTTTAAAAGTGTTTAACAATTTTAAAATATAATCCAAAAGTTCTATGGAACTTTGCTTATATATTCAAAAGATACCCATAAAATACACCACTGGTTTGCTTACATTGCAAGTCGAGCACTTTTGCACACTGACATTTTTGCCCGACAAAGTGAACCCTATGGTGACCGCCGATCATTATTATTATAATTTAAAAAAAAAGATGTTTTTTCGTTTTAATTATTTATTTATGCAAATAAAGTTAAATAGTTATTACAATCCTTCTTATTTTGCTTCTTAATTTCTATATATAACTAACGTTTACATATTTAAACAATTTTTTATTTTTATATTTAAATATATACAAATTGTTAAACTTACTAAATTTACCAAATAAAATAAATAAACAAGCTAAAATTGTAAAAAGCAATATTTTATTATAAATTGTATAAAATATTAATATTTTTGGAATAAAAATAAACTGAAAAACTTAAAAAACCATGTTTTTTGTTTTTAAAAAAGGATATTTTGTTTCAGTTGCTTAGCTCTAAAAATACATCAAATATTCTGGCTAAGGAAGTAAAGGAATCTATGGAAAGAAACATTATGTTGTTTCAAACTTATTGAACTGCTTAAAACCGTTACCGAAATTCAAACATTTAAATTTACTGCAGACAATTTGGCAAAAAAAATAAAAAATTTGAATCGATTTTCGTTAATTTATGACTATGAACGGATTTCAGCTACCAGGCGAACAGAAATCATTAGCAAGTGGCTGCAGAATAAAATTTTTTCTAAAAGTGTCACTAAAAGTATGCCACACTTTTTTCCCAAAAATATTTTTTTTGTCAAAATTTTGTAGCATACTTTAAGTTGCCAATTTAAAGTTGCCTACTGAATTTTCTGCATTTCTGTTCGCCTGGTAGTTCAGCTGCTTTGAAGAACATTTTGTATGGAAAAATTGCAAAATTAAATTTTTGTTTTTTATTTTTTAGCCATTTTCAGATGCAGCAGTGTTCGGCAAAATATATAGTACATATACATATACAATTTTTTTTGCGTTTGTATTGAACATTCTGGGACGCTGTAACGATTTAATTTTTGAAAAGGTAAATTTGTATAAGAGTTTTTCGTACTGGTGTTTCTGAGCCGCCCAATCTCAAGGTCATTCGATTTAGCAATCTTTTTGAGCCTGCAACTTCCACAACCCAACTGAAAACTTCCAAATTTAAAAAAAAATATGTTTTTTCATTTTAATTATTTATTTATTTAAATGAAATTAAATTGTTATTACAATCCTCATAATTTTGTTTCTTAGTTTCTATATATAACTAACGTTTACATATTTAAACATTTTTTTTTTTTTATATTTAAATATATACAAATTGTTAAACTTACTAAATTTAATTTTTTCAAATAATAAAAATAAGCAAGCTAAAATTATAAGTTACTATATTTTATTGTAATATTTATAAATATTATTATTGTTAAAATGTTATAAAAATAAGGCAAATTGTTAAACTAAGCTAACTAAATTTATCAAATAATATTTTTATTAACAACAACAAGCTAAAATTGTAAATAACAATATTTTATTATAAATTGTATAAATATTAATAATTTTGAAATAAAAATTAACTGAAAAGTTTAAAAAACCATGTTTTTTGTTTTTAAAAAAGGATATTTTGTTTCAGTTCCTTATCTCTAAAAATACATCAAATATTCTGGCTGAAGGTATCTATGGAAAGAAACATTTTGTTGTTTCAAACCTGTTGAAAAAAATCGTTACTGAAATTCAAATATTTAAATTTACTGCAGACAATTTGGCAAAAAAAAAAAAAATAAAAATTTTGAATCGATTTTCGCTAATTTTTGACTCTGAACGGATTTCAGCTACCAGGCGAACAGAAATAATAAGCAAGCAGCTGCAGAATAAAATTTTTTCTAAAAGTGTCACTTAAAGTATGCCACACTTTTTTTTTCAAAAATAATTTTTTGTAAAAATTTTGTAGCATACTTTAAGTTGCTAATTTAAAGTTGCCTACTGAATTTTCAGCATTTTTGTTCGCCTGGTAGTTCAGCTGCTTGCAAAACCATTTTGTATGGAAAAATTAATAAAAATACTTTTTTTTTCTTTTTTAGTTGTTTTCAGATAAGAAAAATTCTATTGGTGTTTCCATGCTATTTACGAAATTTCATTTTTTAAATTCTGTTTTATATTTTTCAGCAATTTATATATTTTTTTTAATTCTTTTCTAAAAAAAAAGGCTAGCTTTATTTAATATTTAGGTAGAAAAGTTTATTCATGAAATATTATTTAGACACTAAATGTTGACTTAAAATTTTATATAGGTAAAAATAAAAGTAAATTTGTAATGTATTAAATACTAATTACAAAAATATAAGATTTATTTAATATTTTAGGAATATTATTTATTAAAACTGTAAAGCTTATTTGAAAAATTATTTACAAAAATAAAATACATATGTTAAGTACATATATATTATTGTTAAATGCTGAAACATCTAGCTAAATAGTGACACATTTTCCTTCCATCATTTTATATTGTTTAAAAAAATCCGCCATATTAAACTTGGATATAGTTCCTATTGAAACAACGCACCTTCCATACTCGGTATCCATCCGGACTCAGCTGGAGTCAGTACATCAAAATACTCGCAGCAAGATGTAAAGCGAAGCACGCTGTCCTTAGGTATCAAAGGATTCTCTATAGAAGCATATTAATGGTGTTATTGCCTCCGCTCCAGCCTAGATATAGCTCAAGAAGACGACTTAAACACCTTCACCCATGTAATGTCAGACTTAGTCGGCTGATCGAAATCTCTGCAGTCTTTATTTATTGTCCTTAACCTGTGAACAAGTAAATGTTACAGAAATTACTATACTATAAATACAAAATTTTTATACTACATTATAAAATTAGTCAAACGATATTAAATTATTAAAACAATTAGATTTCTAAGAAGGTAATTGCTTATAAATAAATAAATAAAAACAACAAAAAAAATAAACAACAAAAATGGTGTTTTTTCCTTCAAGGGTCCGGGTCAATACGAATATATATGCCATGCTTTCCTGCAATAGCAACAAAAACAGCTCTTCCCTGCCCAATAAAAAGTTTCCTAATCTAGTAAGGTCCACGTTTCAAAGGCCCGAAGGGGGTTCTTTCGATGCCAAACCAATTTTTCGATACAAATAAATGGAGAGTGTGACTGTAAGCGTTTTCCACTTTACTAAGAAAATTAAAACAAAAAAAACACTTTTTGAGATATTTGTTTATGAAAAAATTTTGATTTTTTTGTTTTTTGCAAAATTAAAAAAACTATTTCTTCTAAGAAAATCCATAACTTTTAAACAAAGCGTTTTGGTTGAAGGAAACTTTTATATGACTTAGTCCAAACGGTCTACTTTACTATGATAAAAGTTAAAAAATAAAAAAAATACCCTTTTTCAGATATTTGTTTTTGAAAAAAAATTAATTAAAAAAAACGCTTTCTTCTAAGAAAAACCATAACATTTAAGCGTTCTGGTCGCAGAAAATTTTAATATGTGTTAGTTCAAACGGTCTTCTTTACTATGTTAAGATTAAAATAATAAAAAAAAATACTCTCGAGACATTTGTTTTTGAAAAATTTTGAATTTTTTTCGCAAAATAAAAAACTAATTTTACTAAGAAAAATCATAACTTTTAAACGAAGCGTTTTGGTCGAAGGAAATTTTAATATGTGTTAGTCGAAACGGTGTACTTTACTATAAAAAAAATTGTAAAAAAAAGGAATTTTTTGAGATATTTGTTTCTAAAAAATTTTAAATATTCGTTTTTTTGTAAAATAAATTTTTCTTTTCAATATTGCTAATATAGTTAGTTGCAACGCGCCACTTATTCTGGTCATTCCAAATGTTTAACCATCTGAATCCATCTACTTTTGGCAAAGTTATGCACTTTTAAAAAAAAGTGACGTAAAATATCGACTTTTACATCTCAAAAGAACGCGAAAGGCAGAGAAAAATTTTTTTCGGCTACAAAAAAGCGTGTCTAATGAAATGGACCAAGGAACAACATATTTCAGTTACTTTGAAATCTAAAATTATTTGCTGTGCCGACCGGTCCTTTTGAATGGAAATAACCTACAGGTGTGTTTAAATAATTTCGAAAGAGAATAATCAAAGCCAATATTATATAACTAACAACACTTACACTGCTGCCTAAAAAGTATAACTAAAAAAATTAATTGTTGTATGAGGCAAAAATGTTCATTAATGCAATACTTTATATATTTTTTTTTTGAAAAAAATATATTCTGGCATACATTCTTTAATATTGCTTTATGCATTATTATTTTAAATTGGAAAAATTGTTTTTTTATTTTATACTTAAAGTTCTTCTCCTTCTTCTGCTATCTTGACTCCCAAAAGAGTATAGAGCACTGTAAAGTTACAAAGGGTGTATAGATTTTTTCAATGCACACCAAGGTCTTTATACCTAAATGCGAGAATACCTCGGGTAACTTCAGTCCGTCGCAGATTTCGAAGACTATATAAACTAAAGTTGCGAAATTTTATAAGATGTTGCGCATTTTTCTTCAGAAGATGAAGTTCTTTTAATCATATCAATAGTTTTCCATGTTAACCGCTGTAGAGTTTCGAGGTTTTTGGCTACACCGAATAATACTTTGATCTTAAACTTAACAGAGATATGCAAAAATTAATAAAAACTGTCAAATATATACAACAAAAGGTAGAGTCAAAAGTGTACAAATTTTATAACCCCTTGCCTATAAGCTGCGTTAATATTTGACTATACATAATTTTGGTAATAAGTAACCTAGTGACCTGTACACAATTTTTGTTAAATTAAATCATGTGGCTCTAATGAACATATCCAAATACAAACTTTATCAATGCGGACCCCTCACCACTCAGAATCGAATTACCGTGTTTTCTTCGTCATTCTTTCCATACATATACTCTAAACAATTTCTTTGAAATAACTTTCAATTTAACATCGGTTAGAGTTTACGGAACTTATGGTAAGTGTTACCATGTGTCCGCTTTTAACATGTTTGTTTCGAAACGACTTTATCAGGCATGTTTTAGATTCCGATTCCGACAGTTTTTGAAAGGTGTTCTAGATTTCGATTACGAAGAGACTCGATTCCTTTTGAAACGTTTGGCTCGCAGCTGTCGAAATGAAAAGTATTTTACTTTGTTTACTTAACTAAACGCATTAATGTCGCTAAAATTAATTTTGTATTTTAAATATTATTAATTATTTATTTTATTTATATGTGCCTACTTGAACGAATTAAGGTTAATTTTCATTATATATTTTTATTATTATTTGACTACATGTTGGTTTTAGCATGCCACTTTACCACGGAAACACTTAAAGGATACCAAAGTTTTTTTTTCCAATTGTAAGCTAGGGTAATTTATCAATATTGAATATAATGAATAGATAGAAATTTTGACCAACGACATATTTTCGGTGCCATCAAATACTTTCGGATTAAATTTTACAGACTCTAAATGTCTAGAAACTAAATTTTTATTCGATTTTCATCCTTATTTACAATGGACATATTCAAAGAATATTTTTTAATTTCTATCAAAAAGGACATAATATGAGATTGTGGGGTGTTTATAAGTCGCTTACGCCTGATTTTTAGCTACGTATTTTTTGCTCTCTTTATTTTAGCTGACAATCAAGAATATTCGCCCGCACTTTTCCCCCTCAGCCAAGTAAATGAGCGCGTAAAAGTTTATGACTCCTACTGTCTTTTGACTTTATACTCGGAAAATCTTAAAACAGTCCAAGTTCTCATAAAGAGTTTTACTTGTTGTGTTTTTTGTATCGCTATCAAAAATTTTTCAAGTTTCATTGGTTAGCAATAGAAGAGTTGCCAACTCTCTAAATTAAGTGCATTCACTCCATAAGCTAAACTTGTTGAACTGCCGAGAAAACGAGCTTTCTTGTTCTGCATTAGAGCCTAAGGATTAACACAAACTAATGTTCAAGCCAAAACAACTTGTTGAAGTCAAATGGGCAATGGAAATGCCACCGAGCAAAAAATAATTAAAAGTGAGTGGGTGTGTGTATTTGGGTAAGAGGGTGTGTTGGTGTGTGTGAAACAGCTGCTGCTCATCACAAGATTAAGACAGTCAACGAACTGCTTTGGGCTCTGTCGCATCTGGTCAGGACCAATGTAAAGGATATGCCAAGTTATTAGGCCCAGCGCAACTGTGGCTATGTCTTGCGCTGCTGAATCGTAAATGAATGGCATTTGTTACATAAACGAATTCACACAATGCCACTCCCAATTCTCTTAAAGCTTCTGGGACTAGTTCATTTGAAATCTCGGATTTGCACTCCATCTTTGTCTTGAAGACAGACGAGCCAGCAGTCAAGCAGACCTATGCCCAAGCTACAGGCTTAAGAAAATGGTATTCTGCTTCTCATAATATAGATAAAAAATAAAACCAACAAAAAGTCAATGTATCGATGCAAAATGGCAGCAAGCTAAATTAAATGGCTTTAAAGTTGTGTCGCAAAAATGGATTTGAAGTTAGTTAACTTATTAATGTACAAGGTCAATGACTTAGATTCCACTTTTAAGTAAGAGTGTAAATGATAGTTGAATTTTTAAAAGGACATAAATGGTATTAAAATAGGTCTCTCGTAAAAATCTGAGAACCTCCAAATTCAAGTACGATTGAAATGATAAGCTAGAATAAGCGTTAGAATAACAAACTAAATTTATGATTATATCTCTCTTGATTATTGAAGCAAATTTATTGTATTTGGTATGTGATGCAAAATTTGTTTTCTAGAGTTATCAAGTTCTACATAAATTTTTTTCGGGAATTATCGACTTTATCACAGCCGTCAATATTAATGATTTTAACTAGATTTTTCCAAAAATGCTTATGCGGGCTTGTTAACTGTCGTTGATTACGAATCTGCCAATAATATCTCCAAATTCAAGATGAAAGACTGATTATGATTGTCCAAAATTAGAAAAATTGTTAGAAAATGTTCGAAATCTATAACATTTTTCAACCATAAGATTTTTGGGTTGCTGGATACGAAAATGTAATCAAAAAAAGTTTGCCATCCAGATTTAAAAAAGTTTGATGAAAATTGTTTCAATCGACGACAGAAAAGGTAAACCAGGGATATTTAAATATTTTTTGCACATTTTCATCCACCATTTAAATAACCAATATTATAAATGCAAATCATAATTATTGTTACTATATAATCCATTGCACCGACAACAAAATATTGTAAGTAAACATTTTCAAAAGAATTTGCATAATAGAAAATTATTGTGTCAAAAAAATATTTCTTAACTTTGAATAGCCATAACTTTGCACAAAAAAGGTCGTCCTACGATTGGATTGATCTCTTAAGCTCTTAAATTAAACAAAAAAAATCGATAATCGAAAATACTTTACCCGCGAAATTTGAAAAGTCGCCTTACTTTTTGAAAACACCTCTAAGTATCCTTATTTTTGCAAATATAGGAAAAAAATTCTGTTTTTAGGTATATGACCATAAATATTTAAAAATCCTAATCCTGATGGGCCAATTCTGACCGAATTGGGATTCAAAGCGGAAATAACCATTAGTATTCCAAAAACTAAACCATGTTGACCTGTGTTGTTAATGTTCGTAATTTTAGTTTTTCAAACTTGCTTATTTAGTTATTTAAGCCACACATTACTTTAATGTGCATTCTATAAGCTTAAGTAAATAAACTTAAGCATTTTACGAAATTTTCCAAATATTTAAATAAATATTTTGGTTGTTTAATCTTAGCTATTTCTGTATTTTAAGCAGATTTACATTAAATATTAGTTTATATTAAATATTTATTTTGCAAAACTTTTGCGAGTTTCTAAAATGGCAAATACTTAGAATATTTATAATATATAGTACTACTTATACAACTTGTCAACTAACTTTGGGTATCAATCAGACACATATGTAATTTGTGTTGGGTAGACCAATGGATACTACACATACAATTAAGTGTATACGATGGTCAAATCTAAGCGCAGATTACACCAAAATATTCTGTCAAACCAGTTTTAGGACTTTAATTTGAAGACATTTAACACAAACAACAAGATTTGGTCGACT
>JBAMAX010003697.1:0-31809 GCA_037043745.1 Chymomyza amoena
CTAATTTCCACCGTTTTCATCGTATTGGATATGCAACAGTCGTGCCATATTAATCGCAAAGCTTTCCCACGTAGCAACGGAGTAAGATATCGACATGACTCGAATTGGATCTGCATGACGATAAAGCGCATCTGGCGCTAAAATTTTGACTCCCTAGCTCTCATAGTCTCTGAGCTGCTTTTGCTGATTCGACCAGATTGATATACTCCACTCGGCTGTACCTCCTGTTCATAAAAGCCTTGTGGGTAAAAAACTAGCTAGGTAGATAGAAGCTCGTTTTATACCAACTCTACGGCAAAAATTATTGCATACTCATCGCTCATAAGATCTAAAGTAAAGTTTTGGTAGGCAGCATCATCAAAAGTAATTCCAAAAAAAGAGTTCACACTACCTAAAAGTATTATTTTTTTAAGAAAAGAGTACCAAGAGCTCCTAAAAATTCGCATTACGAATAAAAAGAAAACAAAGCAAGCTTTTTAACGAAATGATCTTTAACATAGTAGCCCTGGTTTGATTCTTTTTAAATGTCAAAGGTCTTGATTTTAAATCGAATTTCTAGAGCTCAGTCTGTGTTGTGACTTCGTTGGGAACACTTCTAGATATCAGATTCAAAATTCAAAATTTTAAATACAACAAAACAAAATTTTAAAGTTTAATGCTACGCGAAACATTTACTTATATATTATATAAACTGTAAGCAAAAAATTGTTATTAGTTCTAGAACCAAATTAACGATTGACATTTTATTTCAAGAACTTATTACATTCGATGACCGAATTTCGATTATAGTTATCATGTAACTGTTTGAGGACCCTAGAAGCGCGACTCGCAAGGAGGCGTGGTACTTGGCGTACGGTCGAAATCGGAACTCGAAACATATATATACAAAGGGTAAGTAAAAAATTATTTTTTAACTCTGGAACCAAATTAACGATTGACATTTTATCTTAGGATGACTCGATGACTGAAATTCAAAATTCCATGTTATGTTTGAGGACCCTTCAGGCGTGACTCGCAAAGAGGCGTGTTGATTGGTGTTCGGTCGAAATCTGATTAATTCAGATTACGTCTCAAACAGATCAAAATTCGATAGAAAAGTATACAGAGGGCCACATCCAAAGAATAAGATTGAAAATAAAAAAGGTGCACCAACCAATTTCAATTACTTTTTTTTTAGATTTAGAGCCATCTGCACCTTTGTCAGTTGATATTAATTTCGTGCCATAACGTCCACAATATAGTCAGAATTTTTTCTTGATTACTAAGAATTTGGGAGTGCTACAAAATTGTCTTCCCGGCTATTGAATACCTTGACAATGTTGTTAACGAAATTCCTGCGGCAGTTGCTGGACAGCCATCTTTACTTTATATCAGGCTTCATTTTAGTTTCTTGAAGCTATCCAATTCCGTATTATGAACTGGTCAGCAGATGATTTGCATCAAATCTCATCTCAATAACAGAAATCCACAACTCAAAACAAAAAAATAAGGAAACTGGTTGCATATTTTATAGCATCCTGGTCAGGACTTGGAAATCAGAAACCCATCCGCATAATTTTGAACAGCAAAGGATGCCAAGTGCGTCAAGAGCTTTTGCTCGAGAAAATGTTTCAATGTTGGAGAAGCGAGTTTCTAGACAATGGATAAAAATCATATCCAGAGGTTTTTCATTTCGGTTGCTGACAGTTCCAAGGCTTCCAGAACATGTCGCCCTGTCGGAGCCAATAGTTGCATCCAAATCGCTGTTCCGAAACTTCTATGGTCTATTTTTTTCTGACTAAGAAATACTGAAGTAGAGTTTTAAATTTTTAATTATGGACTTTGCAGCTAAATAAAATAATATGATAAAGAATGCTTTTAAATTAAAAACTTGTTTATAATTCTGCTAAAAATTTGAATTGTTCGATACTTGCTCAGTCGATAACAAATAGAAAAGGGTGTTTTTTTGTGATTTGGTTTTTCAATCTGTAGCTGCCCAATGCAAGTCCTGTCGCAACTCACTTCCCTAAATATATAATTGGCGAAATATACATACTTACAGATATTATAGGTATATATAAAATATAAATTACCAAGTATGAAAAGGCTTCATTGTTATCAAGGAACAATGGGTTTGGCTGCAGCTTGTTAAGATTCTGCCACATTTTCCGTGTCATTTTGTCATCGACTGCATTATAAAGTGAAACTGAATACTAATCAAATGTTGCCACCACAATATTGACTGACATTCTGATGACGTCACATTCTGTTTTGACTGCCTTATTATAGGGCTAAACTTTGTAGACACCTTGTATATGAGTTGATAGATTTATGCAACTTTTGGCATATCAAATATACCATAGACATCATATTTGATTAGTTTTTGAAGCAAAACTTTTGCAGGGTGTTATTTTCTATATAACCAAGTTAAATAAAATTTACTAAAAAAAATATTTTTTGTCGGCATTAATTCCAGCTACAAATTTCCTTAGAACGTTTATCATATAAAATGAGGTATATCAATATAGTAAGTATTAAAAAATTATTTTTTACCTACAACACAAATGAATCGAACCGCACCACTCGAAACGCAGTGATCAAAACTAATGAATAATTCAAAAATACTCAATATAATACAAAACATCTATAACGATAATACATAAATCAAAACGAGAGAAACAATATTAAAATCCATGTAAGAAGTCTTACGTCTTAAGACTACTACTGTTTAAACAAGTTGTGAATTATAAGCTGCATTGGTAAAATTATGTTAAGTCGATGTTAGCTATAGTAAATTAATGTTAAGGTTATGTTAACATTACATTGCAATTACATTATTAATACATGACAGCGCTGTTCAAGAACTTTTAACATATTGAATTCAAAAATTAGCTCATAAACTGAGTAAAAGTCGAAAACACCTCAAAAGCTGTTGCTTCGGGCACTACTAAAAGAGTCAGTCAAAATTTACCATAAAAAAGAATAACGCTCCATTAGCTATGCATTTTTAAGGTTAAGTTTCCCAAAGTAGTTAGCACAGCTTTAGAATAAAATTAAAATTGAGTTTTTGTAGGAACACTTAAAATAAGATAGCTTTGGATTTGAACTGCTTGTAGAGCTAGATTTTTGAGCACTAGATATCTCATAAGTCAACAGCAAGCTTCAGTGACTTTTAATAAAATAGTAAAAATCACATCAATCTAAATCCATCTTGCAAAAAAATATGTCAATACCAAAGTATGTACTTTCTTTTGACGTCACTCTACTTTACGTATTTCTAGCAATAAAAGTTCAGCTTTAATTACTCCACTGACTTGGTTCTATTTCAAAGCAAGTTAGCAAGATTAATATTTGCCCAGCTTGTTGCAACTTTTTCAATTTCACTTACATTTTCCTTTTAAAGAAGTTTTATCCTCTAAAGAACACATCCTGCATCCATGCAACTGCCCAAGGCTACGCAAAAAAAACCAATAATGTTTTAAGGATCCCGACCAGCTATCAAAGCAAAACCTTTATAAGTAATTGTTTGAAAATGAAGAACCACAATTGCAATAACAACGAACACGAAGGTAACAGCTGGCGCTAAGGAGCGGCCAGAGAGTAGAACGCGTGCTTGTGACGTCAGCAAGCAGCTGGCTTATTAAGTAACAGCAAAATAAACAAACAATTTGCGCCTCCTTTGCAGGACGTAACACAACTGAAAGAGCAATTTGTGAGTAAAGTACACAATAATAACAACTTGTATAGTTAAACATGGTTGGAAACTATGCTAAGAATATACACTGAGCGAAAAATCTTAGAGGGTAATAAAGTTGTTGATAGCTCAAAGCTAAAAAGAAAAATTTGTCTTAATACGAGGGTGGATTGATAAGTTTCCGGCCTGACCAAGAGATGGCGCCACTAGGCCTACCTAGGTAGGCCTAGGTGGCGTTCTATAGTACCATCCTTAGATAGCTTGCAGCTATAGTTTCAGCCCGATCGCCATGTTAGTTTAGATTTGAGAGCCCACTGAACAAGACGCCTCTGTGTTTTTCTTGAAAATGGAAAAAAAAATTGATTCGAAAAAACATTTCTACCGCCAATTTGACGTTGTATAAGCGTAATCCAAGCGAAATTTTGCGTCGATTCATAACCGTTGACGAAACTTGGGTCCACCACTACACTCCTGAAACCAAAGAACAGTCTAAACAGTGGATTGGACCAGGGGAACCAACTCCAAAGAAGGCAAAAACAATTTTTTCAGCGAACAAGGTTATGGCTACTGTTTTTTGGGATGCAAGAGGTATTATATACATTGATTACCTTGAAAAGGGTAAAACTATCACTGGTCAATACTATGCAGACTTATTGCAACGTTTGAGCCACGAGGTGAAAATTAAACGACCTCATCTGGCGAAGAAAAGAATCTTGTTTCATCACGATAACGCACCAGCGCACAAGTCAATCGTTGCATTGTCTAAAATCAACGATCTGAAGTTTGAATTGATGCCGCACCCTCCCTACTCTCCAGACCTAGCCCCGAGTGACTATTATCTGTTTCCTAACCTCAAAAAATGGCTTGGCGGTAAGAGATTTGCGGACAATGAAGAAGTAATCGAAGCTGTAAATGGGTATTTTGAGGAGCTTGACGAATCAGTCTATAGAGATGGCATTACTAGACTAGAACACCGCTATGAGAAATGTATCAGCCTTGGAGGAGATTATGTTGAGAAATAACAAAAAAAATTCTTAAAAACGTTGTTTTTCTTGGTCAGGCCGGAAACTTATCAATATATTGATTAAAAATATTAAAAATATATTTATTAATTCTCGATAAAAATCCGTCTTTTCGATACAAATAGGTCTTGAGAAAATCTATTATTGCAAAGAGATTGTAATAATAACGTTGCCGAAAAAATAATTTTGAATTTAGTGAAAATAATGGATTTAAAATTTCCCTCGCTGTATATTTGTTTATTGAAAAAATTACACTCAAATTTAGTGCTTGACCTTTTCTCTCTGTGTACCTGTTAGCCTCTTTAATTTGAAATATAATGAAAAAAAACATTTACCGAAAAAATATCTTTCATTAAAAAATGTATATAACTTTTAGACTGCCCTGGTTGCTTGATTACATTTTTGTTCGCTACACTTAGCGCTCGATTTTAATGCTGGACTTTTTTCTCTCTGTGTACTGGAAAACCTATTTAGCTTATAAAAAATATATGCTTTATTTAAAGGTGAACAGACTTTTGAAACTGCTCTTGATGTTTGATTGATTTTTGTAATTAAAAAATTTGCGTTCGATTTGATTTTAGTGCATGAATTTTTCTCTGTGTGCTTAAAGATCTCTTAAATATTAAAGAAATCGAAAAGCATCATTTAAATTCATTTCGATACTGCCCTCGTTACTTGATTTTATTTTTGTTCACTAACATTAGCGCTGTATTTTAGAGCTAGACTTTTCTCTCTGTGTACTTGACAATCTCTTTAATTAAAAATAAAAATATGTTTTCTTTAAAAAAGTTGAAACTTTTGAAATATCTCTCATTGCCCGATTGCATTTTTATTTATTACAAAATTTGCGCTCTATTTGAGTGCTTGATTTTTTTCTCTGTGCACATTTTTAATTTTAAAGAAATCGTAAAAGCTTTAGACTGCCCTCGTTGCTTCATTGCATTTTGTTCAGTAACTTTTTAGTGCTTAATTTTTTCTCCCAGTGTATTTATTTAGTTTCTTTGCTGTGGGCATTTTTTTCGTTGTTTTCTCTTACCTTTTTTTTCATATGCCCAAAAGTCTGCAGTGCGAATAGCGAGAAAGAGAGCCAAAAAACAACTACAAAATTGTGGCAAAAATAAACCACACACATACACACACTCTCTCACACACACACACACACACTTTTGCCCCACTTAAGCATGTGTGTGTGTATCGTCATTCTAAGGCCACCTTTAGCGTAAATGGCGTCAATTTCATTGTAATAAAGTGCCCTCTTAATTAATTACCAGTGACGTCAGAGTGCTACTGAATGTGTCTGAGGTGGGGCTTTCAGCTACTGCTCTAAATTTGCATAGGTCGCTCTCGGAGAGATAGTGAGATAGTGCCGTTGCTTGGGTCCTAGGTGTTTGATAAATTATGCGGTTTATTTTCAGATTAGCTGCTAATATTTCTTAGTTGAGCTCAGCTGTTGTGTTGACATATAGTTGCAAAAAGTTATCTAGTTTGTGCTTAGTAGAAGAACTTCTGACGTCACATAATCGGCAAATGAGCGTGGAAGAACATTTTTGTTAAATGACAAAATTTACCAGAGGGCTGGGACAAAGTAAAGTTTATTCAATTACAACTTGGGTATTTTTAGCTCTAAGGAAAATGATTCTTCTGTAGCTACAAATATGCTCAGAAGAATAACTTGTGACGTCACACAATAGGCGAATATGCGTTGCCTTAAACAATTTATTTAATTCATATTTGAGTAACTATTTTTTAGCTCTCAGCAAAATGATTCGTCTATAGTTATCTATTTTCTGGAAGAAATATGCTCAGAAGAAGACTAGTGACGTCACACAATGGGCGAAAGAGTCAACAAAATTTATCAGAGAGCTGAGAAAAAATAAAGTTTATTCAATTCAAATTTGAGTGTATTTTTGTAGATCTCAGCAAAATGATTTGTCTATGGTTATCTACTTGCTGGAACAAATATGCTCAGCAGAAGAACTTCTGACGTCACACAATGGGCGAATGAGCGTGGACTTAAAGAACATTTTGTTGAATCAAAAAAAAATTTATCATAGAGCTGGAACAAAATAAAGTTTATTCAATTTAAATTTGTGATTATTTTTTTAGCTTTGTCTGAAAATGCATATCTTGGAATATTGGAAAAAATAAGTTAAGTATCTTGGAGTGTCTTATCGTCAAGACCTAGTAGATAAGTGCTCAAGCGCTCTCTTTACGTGTAGAAGGGCGCATCCACGAATATTAAGATGGCTATACCTCATGGTTGTCAGACCCTTGCTAACGTGTGGGACCATTGCTTGGGATAGCGGAGCGTTCCTTAGCATGACTAGAGCAAAAACGCAAAAAAACTGCAAAGAGTGGCCTGCATATGTATGACAGGAGCAATGCGCATCTGCAGATCTAGCAAAGGATAAGCCTATGCTTCTGCAGAAAAGGGATGAAATGTTCTCTGCGTACAGGTTCTTTCAAAACTTTGATACCAAACTTAGTAGGAAAAATGGCGGACGTAAAGTCGGGCGCGGACGACTTTAGGATACCCTGTACCACTAGCTTATAATAAAGTCCGATTTCTTCACAAAAAACCAAAAACAGAAGAGTTTTTTAAGCAAAAATTTTTTTTTGACCGATCGTTCCTATGGGAGCTATATGATATAGTCAACCGATTTCAATAAAATTTGACAAGGTGCTTAAATACCTTAAAAAAGATATGAACGCCAAAGTTATTTCAAATATCTTTACAAACAAACAAAACACATCGAATTTTGTATAAAAAACGTGTTTTTGGACCGATTGGTCCTATGGGAGCTATATGATCTAGTCAAACGATTTGGATTAAATTTGGTACAGTGCTAAGGAACTATAAAATACTCACGAATGTCAAATTTGGTCCCAATATCTTAACAAACAAACGAAACACAACAAATTTTGTTAAAAAATCGATGTTTTGGAAGATCGGACCTATGGGAGCTATATGATATAGTCCACCGATTTTGTTCAAATTTGGCACATTGCTTAAGTGGTCTAAAAAATTTCCAAACGCCAAATCTGGTTACGATATCTTTATTTAAAAACGAAATATGGCGAATTTTTCTTTAAAAAAGTTATTTTGGCCGATCGGTCCTATGGGAGCTATATGATATAGTCAACCGATTTTGATCAAATTTGGTACAGTGATTGGGAACTATAAAAAACTTTCGATTGCCAAATTTCGTTACGATATCTTCATAAACAAACGAATTATTCATCTAAAACGCTTTTTTTTTTCGAGGTCGTCTCAAACACCCCCATGGGAGCTATATAATTTATCCCCGATATCAAAAAAATAAAATAAACTTGCCTCCTATGGAATAATATGGGATCTAATGTGAAAGTTTGGTAACTCTAGCTCTTACCATCTCTGAGATCTAGGCGTTCACACGGACGGACGGACGGACAGACGGACAGACGGACGGACAGACGGACAGACGGACAGACGGACAGACGGACATGGGTATATCGACTTCTCTATTCACCCTGATCATATTTTAGGTAACTTTGGGGTGTCTCCGACGTCTCCTTCTATATGTTACATACATTTTCGGCTTGCACAAACTTAATATACCCTTGGACCATACGGTACAGGGTATAAAAAGGCTTGGACATCTCTTGCGGCAGTTCACCCTATGAAACCACATACAATAAAGTGGTACACAGACGGATGACTCACTGATCAAGGAAGTGGCCTGTGGGATAGTAGGACCCAGGACCAAATATTACGGACCTCATAGGCAGACACACCAGCATTTTCTAAGCTGAAGTCTGTGCTATTGGAAGATGCGCAGAATTCAATGCTGAAAAAGAACTACCATGACAAGGATATTTCTATCCTGTCTGATAGTTAAGCTGCAATAAAGGCACTAAGCAAAGCCAAGATCACATCAAGGCTGGTCAAAGAAGTGAGAACGTCACTGGATAAATTCGGATCCAGGAATTAAGCTCACGATTAGATGGGTTCCAGGACATAACAACATTTCTGGAAATGAGGTGACTGATAAGCTTGCAAGAACCGGTGCGGCAACACCGCTTATGGGTCCTGAATCACACTGTGGTATTGGTAACCACGTGGAACGGGACCTGCTGAGAATAGAGGAGAATAAAAAACGACAGCTTCCACTGGGTACAGATACCCAGATACAGCTTAAACAGTCAAAAACCCTTCTCTCCAACTACAACCTTAAGAGGTTCAAAGTCATGGTAACTCACGGGAAGAACACCGTGAGAATCCTGACGGGACCTTGTAGGCTCCACCACTTAAACAAATTTGGCAGAGTGTACAGTGGACTATGTCGCTTCTGTAGCATGGAGGAAGAAACTTCTTCGCATGTAGTATGTGAATGTATGTCACTCGCCGGTGAGAGAAACAAGCTCCTGGGCATGTACGTTCTCCCACCGGAGATCGTTGTCTACCATAAGTCCAAATAAAATACTGGAAGACATGCAGGCCTTTGGACTTTTGGGAGAGCTCTGAGCCATAAAGGGGGGTACAATAGATCCACTTGGGAGTACGTTTCTACGCCCAATAATAATATAATGTTGGAAAAATTCGCGAACTTCACCTTTACCCATATTGCTTAAAAGCCCCAAGGATACATGCCAGATAATCAGATAAGCTTTTCGAGATACGGTTAGCCAATCCTGACATCTGCAGTTGTAACTTTTATTTTTACTTCAAATACTTTCATCTCGAGTGCATTTTAAATATTAAACTCCAAGGACTCTTCCTGAAAATTTAAGTACGTCCTACATATCCACTAATGACAACAGACGTTTGAAGCACAGCGTCCACTAAACTTAAAGCTCAATCTCAAACTCAGCAGAGCGTCCAGGAGAGAGAGAGAGAGAGTGGGAGACCGGGAGAGCGAAGCCTCTCGGCCTCGGCAGAGCGTCCTCCTCTGCTGGGTTGCCTTTGCGGCTTTTCGGCCACATTTTGTTCTTGTACATTTTTGAGTGGATTACTTTTAGATTGTTGTTTTTGTTGTTCTTGGCCTGGCTTAACTTTTCAACATTAATGGATAATTCTTTATTAAATTAATGACGCTGGGCTTAGAGCCGGCTGAAAAGCTGTAACAGTAAATGTAACTGTAACAACTGTAAACTGTAAACTTTGAGGGCAAACAGTTAGCGGAGCGTAGAAAGAGTGGGAAAGTGAGTGAGCCAGCATGAGTCCTGTTGACACTTTGTTGCGGTTCTTTTGAAGTTTAAGCTTACCTGCAAAGAGAGAGAGAGAGAGAGAAAGACAAAGAATGAGTTACAGTTAAGTTAATTTTTTAAATTTTAAATTTTAACCAGTGGCGGGCAAAGAAAAGTTACGCAAAAGCTTCGGCCTCTCAGTTTAATTTAGTTTATTACATCTTGTTGTGATATATTATAATTATATAGATTAAGTAAGAGTTTAGTTAAAAGATCGAATTATTTTGAGGATAAAAATAGTTGGCTACTTATATGATAAAAATCTGCACCTATGCTTGATATTTAGTATCCGGTGGGTTGGTTTGTCTAATATAATTTCTAAGATATTCAGCTTTAAAACTTTTTATGACAGTTTGTAATTTTTTTTTTGTGGTTTTATAAAAAATAAAGGGTGTTTTTTTTAGAGCTAGACAAGTTTAGAATTTAGAATCCATAATGCAATGTCAAATCCAACTCATCAAAAGCAAGATAAAGCAGTATTGGCAACTCACAGTTGTGAACCTCTACAAAAAAACACGTTTTGACTGTAATCTGAGTCTGTTTACCTTACTTTCGATAGGCAACCGTGAGTTACTTTTGATTCATGGATACAGAGCCTTCTTTATGGCCTGGAAAATTCTTGATAAATACAACAGTTTCATGTGGAACTTTTCAATATACGAAATACGCCGACCATTATAAAATGAATACAGGGATTTGCATTTATGATAGATTGATTCGGTACACTCCGAAAAATATTCGTTCTAAGTTTAAAACTATTTTTAGTTGCATTAAGACTTTGCAAACATGAAAAGTCATTCTTAAAATAAAAATAATAAAAGGTGTTCAGCAAAGCTGTTTGCTCACGATATCATAATATAACAAATGTTTGCTCAAAATGGTCTTTGGGAATTTTTAGAAACTATTTTAAGCAAGTATTTGCCCTATAAAATGAGCAAATAGGGTTTGCTCAAAAATAAAGATTTTAAGGTAGCTAGGTTTCCAAAATGTTAATTTTTGAAGAAAAATTTGTGTGTAAAAATTATTTGCCCAAATTGAGGTTGAGCAAAGTTGTTTGCTCAAAATATAATACTTTGTCAATTATTTGCTCAAAATGTGTTAAGTGACTTTTAGAAATTATTTAAACAGTGTGTACCAGCGATGCAAATATTTGCCCTCTAAATTGAGCAAATATTTGTCATAGTACCTTTGTTCAATAACCAAGTTTGGCCAAATAATTCCTACAGACAAATGTTACTTTAACCAATAAAGATACTTAAGCTAGCCTTTCTCAAAGCAAATATTTGCTAACTTTATCTGTAAAAATTATTTGCCCGAATTGGGGTGTTGAGCAAAGTTGTTTGCTCACCATATCATACTATGACAAATGTTGCTCGAAATATGCTTAAGGAACTTTTGGAAAATATTAAAACCGTGTGTTTTAGTATAGCAAATATTTGTCCTATAAGATGAGCAAACATTTGTGATAGTATGACATTTTTGGCCAAATAATAAAGCCAATGAACATTTTGAGCAATTTGTTATAATTAGCTCAAAATTTTTTTTAAAATGAGCAAATATTTGTCATACAACACTTAAGAATTTGAATTCCCATTTTAAGTAATACTGGAATTTTCTTGATTGTTGAAAATACTGCTAATACGAGAAACAATTTAGAAATTAACAAAAAATTGGCTCAAAATAAGAAAAATCCAGTTTTACTTAAAATGAGAATGGAAATTCTTTATTTAAAATCGAACCCAACAACAACAACTCGAAGATGAGCTCAATAAATCTAATAATAAGTTACATTACCTACTTATTTCAAGAGTAATTATAGACTTGATTTAAGATGCAGATATTTTAAGTCAAAATCTTAAGAACTACTTTTCAGAATATTTTATACACATATGAAGTATTTTATCTCAATTGAAGTTTAAAATATACGTGAAATAATATTTTTGTACTTATTTCAAGCACATTTCCTACTTAATTTTTAAGAAATCAACTTCTCCATTGAAGAATTTCGGGCTTAAAATCGAAATACTTGATGTAAAATCTAAATTTTACATTTGACCAATAAATTATTAAAAATTTTCCCACAAACAATGATAAACTAACATTACTTAAGCAACACTCGCAAATGCACCAGTTGCGCACTAGTTGGGAGTTTCGCAGCAAAAGACACGTAGACACAGTGAGCTGCAAAAAACAACGTATGCTTTTGGCAGCTTATTGTTTTTGCTTGCTTTCTATTTTGTTGTTGAGTTGCTCTGTGCGTTTTGAAGGACCTCTTACAACAACAGTTACAAAACAAAGAACTAAAGCACCGAAAAAATATAAGGCAAGAAAACAATAAACTTGTATATGTTTTTTTTCTTGTTTTTTCTTGACTAGTTGGGTTCTGCGTGATTGCTGCTGCCTCCTAAGTCGCCTCACCGAACCTACTTTAAGAGTAAATATATACTTGATGCAGTCAGGGAATTATTATGTACTTGATTCAAAATGCAAATAGTTTGAATAGAAATCTTGAGAAGTGTTTTACAGACTATTTCATACTCATTTGAAGTATTTTGTTTACTCAATTTAGGTTCAAAATATACTTGAAATAGGATGATTTTTTTTCTTATTTCAAGAGCACTTCGTGCTAATTTTTGAAGTAATCACGTTAAAAATTAAAGAATTTTGGACTTAAAATCAAAATATATATATATATAGATATAAGATCGATATTCTACAATTTAGGATTTTCGATCTTGCATCCAAATAAGTGGGAATTTCCTAGCTTCAAGCACAAAATATACCCAGTGTAGGTATAGAGTCTTTATTATAGGTTAGGTTAGGTAACACTGGCCGGCCACAACATAGTGCAGCCTAGCATAGACCTTTTGGTCCTTAGCTGTGCCAGATTTGAGGTTATTACGCAAAGTGATGGTCGGTTAAAAATTTGACTTTTTTAGCGAAATTAAGTAGCCGCCCAACTTGTAGCCTGGCCACCTCTTCTAGACCTTTATTATAGATTCTTTATTATAGATTCTTTCTCTTTTCTACCTAGAAATGGAAGTTGAGTTGATTTTAAATTATTAATGCATAAATATTATATTTTTTAATTTATAAATAACAACCGCATAAAATACTTGCAAATTGTTAAAAATAATATCAGAAGAATTACTAAAATAGAAAAATTGCTCACGTCAAGTGGGTCATAAACAACTGGGATATAAATGTTACTAGGGGCGGTCTCCGACAATGGAATACCCTTTAATTTTCAAATGATATTTTTATCCAGTATGTGCTAATAACGCCGTAAGGACCGAATCCAAACCAAAAATTAATTTTATCTATATTCAATTACAAGTCATAACATTGTTAAGCCTCTTCCCAAACGCTCTAAAATTTAACCTTCGTCAAATCGACGAAAAAAACCCACTTTTATTATTTGTTTTCCTTTCTTGCAAGAAGGTAAAACGTAATTTTATACTGATTCAATTGCAAGTCTTCATATTGTTATGCATTATTCTCTTCCAAACGCCACACTATATTCGTCGAATCGACGAACATCATCCTCTTTAATTTTATCTTTTATTTTTTTGCATTGTTTTTGCATAGCTTCAGTTGTTGACATTTGTTTCGCTTCGCTAGGGGAATCTAATTTTTTTTAGCGTTTGGTGTTCGTCAAAAAGACGAAGGTAACCTAGTGTGATTTATTCTTTGCAACCCTGTTTTTTTTTTATATTAAGCTGTCGGCTATGTCGGAATATATGCCAGAATGAAAATGCCTATGTTTGTAAAAATAACGAAGGTGAGCTTTTCTGTGATTTTTTTTTTTTTCAAGCGTTTACTTTGTATTTTTCGGATTCTTTTCGATTGGCTTAATGCTGTCTAGTGTTTCCACTCAAAGACGATCAGTTTAAAAAGTTTCTTAATCTGATCGACAGCGATTAAAGCATAAAACTCCATTTCTTAAAAAATTAAACAGTACATACGATAGATCTTTATTCAGACAACGATGTCTTCCCTCAAATAGATCATCTCTAGAGCATACAACTATTACTATGTATTTTTGACTGCTAAGAGGAGCATAGCGCCTTGTCTTAGGGGGGGCTCTAGTTTTTTACTCGTTTCTTACTACATGTCAATCAAAGTATCTTCTTTTTTCTGACTTCCTGCACTTGACTGCAGTTATCATATGAAAAAAAGCCATCCCTATAAAGCCAAACATACTTCATTAACAAAAGTTATTAAACCAAATGAACTAAAATAAATTTCCGAAAAAGTTCACCACAAAAAAGTTAAAATTACGCACACTGAGAAAAATGGATGCTCAATTTCCAGCATTGTTTGCAGTTACGCCCACACAATTGCTCAGGGGGCGCGACACAGGCGGGCATAAATACACATAAACGCATGGGCGTAGTTGAGCATGAGGGCGTGGCACACACGTCTTTCAGCTTTTTGCTGTCGGCTTTATGAACTCAGCCGAGAAACTTGAAAATTAAGTTGAAAATTATGAAAAAGCGGAAAAGCAGCAAGCCGCATGTGTGTGTATGCGTATGTGTGTGTGTGTGTGTGTGTGTGTCTTCCGGCTTAATGAATTGACTTGGCTAAATGGTTAGCTCGAGAGAGAGTGAGTGAGAGAGCGTGCAATCAGCTGATTTGTCGCACTCAATTGCATTTTATACGCCATTTTGCTTAAATGCTTGTCAAAGCAACTGACAAAATTTTGATTGTAAGCCATTGGAGCAAGACAGCAAATGCACACACGGACAGCTGACGTCACTCTCTTGCTCTCTCTCTCTTTCTCTCTCTAAGTCCCAAAGCAACTCTGACAACCAGCTAACGGTAAACAAACCGCAAAAACTAATCGAAACGACAAAGCCGCAGTCTGAAAATCATTTCCTGCATTTACTTCACCTGGTTGCTGCCAGGGCTGCCTCCAGCTACCTCCTCGTAAGTGAGTTTTTAGCCCTGGGTTTATCTGGTTATCTGCCTCGCTTGCGGCTGTCTTTGCCAACCAAATCATTTTTCACATGGGAGAGGAGCACGGTCTGGTTTTGGTTCGAGTTGATTGAGTTACATTTACATGTACAGAGAGTCTGAGCGAATTTAACCAGGGCTGACGAAAAATGCTGCGGTTGGCAGCTCCGAGTTCTAGCCATTTTGTGGCGGTTAATTATTTTGCAAGTGTTCAACATGAACATGAGCCGAGCTAATGGCTGGTTTTAATCTTTAGTCGAGCATGTGGGGAAGACTGTTGCGGTAATTGTGTAGGGAAATTTAGTTTGGAACGCGTTTTGTTTGCTAACTCTTAAATGATTATTTTTAACTAGTTTCTTAACTAGTATTAAAATAATTTTTTAATTATTGTATAATTTACAAAATATAGGCAGATGATTCGTGCCTACCTGTCTAATCTTGATAGACAGAAGAATAGAATAAATATTTTGTAAGTATAAACAAAACAAAGCAAATATTTTCTCTCTTTAAATGTAAAAATTATTTGCTCAAATTTGGCTGTTGAGCAAAGTGGTTTGGTCTCCATATCATACTATGGCAAATGTTTGCTCAAAGTGTTCTTTAGGAAAATAGAAAAATATTTAAACAGTGTAAACAAGCTAAGCAAATATACGCCGTATAAAGTGAGCAAATAATGTTTGCTCAACAAATAACAATTTTGAGCTAACAATTACAAAATAACAGTTGTTAGCAGTAGTTTTATTCGACTCAAATATAAATAGATTTCCTTTAGCAAAACTTAAGCAAATATTTGCTAACTTTGTCTAAGCAAAGTTGTTTGCTCGTATTATACTATGACAAATATTTGCTCAAAATGTTGTTTGCCAAAATAGAAAAAAAAATTTAAGCTGTGTGTAATCACGGAGCAAATATTTGCCCTATAAAATGAGCAAATAGAAACAAATTTTCTTTGGCAGAACTTGTCTTACTTAAAACAAATATTTGCTCTCTTTAAAAATTATTTGCTCAAATTTGGCTGTTGAACAAATTGATTGCTCATTATATCTTATTATACTATGAGAAATGTTTGCTCCAAATTTTTTTTGGTAATTCTTTAGAAAATATTTTAAGCAAATATTTGCCCTATCAAATGAGCAAGTAAGGGTTCTTTTTAGCAAAGAAAGATTTTTAACTTGCTAGGTTTCCAAAATGTTAATTTTTTGAAGAAACATTTGCCTGTAAAAACTATTTGCCCAAATTGGGGTGTTACGCAAAGATGTTTGCTCACGATATAGTACTGTGAAAATTGTTTGCTCAAAATGTTTTTAATAACTTTTAGAAAATAATTAAACAGTGTGTACCAGCGAAGTAAATACGTTTCCAATAAGATGAGCAAATATTTGTCATAGTGCCTTTGCTCAACAACCAAGTTTGGCCAAATAATTTGCACAGATAAATGTTACCTCAACCAATGAAGATACTTAAGCTAGCCTTTCTCAAAGCAAATATTTGCTCCCTTTCTTTTCAAAAATCATTTGCCTGAATTGGGCTATTGAGCAAAGTTGTTTGTTCACCATATCATATTATGACAAATGTTGCTCAAAATATGCTAAGGAACTTTAAAACAGTGTGTTTATGTATCGCAAATATTTGCTCTATAAGATGAGCAAACATTTGTGATAGTACCGTGAGCAAACATCTTTGGCCAAATAATAAAACAAATGAACATTTTGAGCAAACATTTGTCATAGTTAGCTCAAAATTTTTTTAAAATGAGCAAATATTTGTCATAAAACAACTTTGCTCAATACGAAAGTTTGGCCGAATAAGTTTTACAGACAATTGAATAGTTCATATCCAAAACGATTAGCTCCAGTTGAGAAAAATTAGAAAATAATATTTATTCTAATTTAAATTGATGATATCTTATGTCTAACGCCCTATTAAAAGTATGAGATGGATAAATTGCAATATATCGCTATTTTTGTTATAATGTCTGTATAAATAAGGAGATTAACTTCTTTGGCACGTGATCCTAGTAATCCTAAATCAGTTTTTTATTTATACATTTTGTCTCTTAGTGGTGTAAATTTTTATTTTTAGAGACTTTTATTATAGGTAGTACCGCTTTGGGTCTATCAAGTACTTTGTTTTTCAAATATTCATAATAAATTCAAATATTGGAGTTAATCGATTTGGCAGCTGAGCCATTCAAATGTTTTCCCAATCAAAGAACATTTTAAGCCAACATTTGTCTTAGTTAGCAAAACATTCTTGAAAAATGAGCAAATATTTGCTATAAAACACCTTTGCTCAACACCCGAGTTGGGCTAAATAATTTTTACAGACAAATATTTGCTCAACCAAAGAACATTTTGAGCAAACATTTGTCATAGTTAGCTGAAATTTTTTTTTTTTTAATGAGCAAACATTTGTCTTATTTATCTCAAAATTGGTTTAAAATGAGCAAATATTTGCCATAAAAGGCCAAACTACACCAAAGTTTGACCAATTAATTTTTACAGACAAATGCTCCCTCAACAAATAAACATTTTTAGCAAATATTCGTCATAGTATGCTAAAAATATTAATTTTGTTGAGCAAACACTATTTGCCCCTTTTATAGCGCAAATATTTGCTTCACTTGTCCATATTTTATTTTAAACATTTTCCAAAAGTTACCAAGTTTCTCAACCTAGACTTCACTTAACTTTTTTTCTTATTTAAGATCTGTGTAAAAAACACTCCCATTTAGTTTATTAACCAGCAAAGTGTTGAGTTGATGCTTTAGGCATTATCTGCCAAGGGCTTTTATTTATATTTTTATTTTTATTTCCATTTTATTCTATTTATTTTTTTTGTTTACAATCGTAGGACGAAATGGTGACTCAGCAACAATAGCAAATAATAAGGTCATAAGCAGAGTAGTCAAGATATTTATTTGGTTTTGTTTGACTTTTGCAGATAATCTACATTAGATGTTTGTATGTAAATGTGATGTACAAGGACCTTGGCCACATTACGCCATTTTGTTTATCTTGACGCTTAACCAAGTCCACCCCGACCCCCAAAGAAATTCCTATAACCAATCCAACCTCCCCACAGATTTCAACAAAATATGAAAACTTATTATCTTCACTTTGCGTGTGCACAAAAATAACAAAACATAATAAACTATGCAAAATAAAAAGGAGCATAAGCCAAGGCGACTTAGGAGAGGGAGCAGGAATCACGCAGGACCCAACTAGTCAAGAAAAAACAAAAAAAAAAAAAACATATATACAACTTTAGTTTTTTGTTGCTTAATATTTTTTCGGTGCTTTAGTGCTTTGTTTCGTAACTGTTGTTGTAAGAGGTCCTTCAAAAAGCAAAGAGAGAAAACAAAAAAATAGAAAGCAAGTAAAAACAATAAACTGCCAAAAGCATACGTTGTTTTTTGCAGCTCACTGTGTCTGCGTGTCTTTCGCTGCGAAGCGCGCAACTAGTGCGCAACTGGTGCAATTGCGGGTGTTGCTTCGTTAATGTTAGTTTTTAATTGTTTGGAGGGAATGTTTGAATAATTTATTGTTTAAGTTGAGAAGTTGAAGTTAGTGGGTAAATTCTTGGATTGAATTACCTGAATTGAAAAAGTTGCATTTTAGAAGCAAATTCTTATAAGTTACACAACAAGTAAAAGTAATTGTCGGGTTTTACAACAAAAGGCATGTTCGACTCTATACATTAAAATAACTCTAAGCTCCATCGAATTATATTGTTCCATTTATAAGAGATATTTGCTTAAGAAAATTAAAAAAAAATGATTTCAATTTAACGCGAGTTCTTTAAGGCTAATTTCTGTATGAGTCTTCAGGGGAGTTTTTTTCAAATTTGGCGCAAAGATGGTGAAGCTTGGGAATTATTTGTCACATGATGAAAAGACATACAAACTTCCTGTTTTGATTGTTAAATGCGATTTGTATTGTACAATAATTTGACATTTTTATCTCGAAGAAATGTAATACGGCGATTCTTGTCTGCCTTATATCCTATAAAACATGCTTATACTCTTTAAAATATGCTTTAAATAAGAGGAATCGGAACAATAGATGGATAGAAATTTTAAAAAACCTCTCCTTAGTAGGCTTAAATGGTCGCTTTCGAGACACATTGAAAAAGATTTAAAAATATATTATACAATACACACATTTTAATAATATTTATTAATAATACCAAAGAAAACTGAGCCTGCGCTCTCATTTTCAGAGAGACATGAATAGAGTACCAACAATAGCTGCATTATGAAGGGTTACCAGATAGTTTGACTGTATTTAATTTTTCAAACTTTTTCTGAATTTTCCTGAAAAACAGATATATTATATAAGTCATTTTTAAATAAAGTCAAACTCTAAATTAGACCGCAAAACAAAATTTTCAAATTTTTTTTGGCTGTCCACAAATGTTGGTCTTCAGTTAGGAAAATTTTAAAAAATAGTTTGAGAATAAAGTAGAGTAAAATTCCGTAAGAATAATTTTTTTCTTCACTAAAATAAAAATCAGCTTTATGTCTGATATTCAATGAATGATTGAATAAACTAGTTGCTTCTTAAGTGTGACTGAACTAGTTTCTTTTTAAACGCAAATGAACTAGTTACATCTCTTTAGATAATAAAGAACAGTAGAACTTTGCTACAAGGATTTTCTTAAATAACAAATTTTTTTATTGTGTAGCGATTTACTTTTTCTCATTATTGGACTATAACCCTTTAAGTTTATCGGTTGATATTTTCGAATATTTTATAGTAAAAAACAAATTTATTATATGTACGCTGCTTTTACTTACAAGATTAAATTTGTTTTGAACTCCTTTTGGTATATGGAATAACTTTATTGTATAGCATAAAGATATTTATAGCAGAAAATTTAATCTACAATAAATTAATTATATGTTATACAAAAATAAAAAAAATTAACTAAAAAATGATATTTTGGTAGATTTCCAAAGACTAAAACTTTTATACCTTTAACTTCTTGACCAGCATAGGAAGGATTTCATAATACACTAAGTAAAAAAAAAAAATTGTAAAATACCAGGAGCAATAAAAAAACTCACTAAATTTTGAGAAAAAAAAATGTTAAATACCAAGAGTAATAAAAAAAAAATAGCAGAGAAGTAGTTTTTCTCTTGAAAAAAATACTGATAGATAAAGTAGAAAAAGAGTAGTAGAAAAGATATTGCTTTTCAGTCTGAAATTCCATTTATGGTCAAAAAATAAAACAAAAATAATAAAATTGAAATTTTTTCTTTTAAAAGTTAATCGCAAAAGGAAATCTTTTGAGTTTCTGAGTATTCGAAGATTTTTTTTCGTTTTCTATAATTTTGGAAAATTTCCAAAGAATCACAATATTTTTGAAACTAAATATTATATATATATATATACGAGGAGATGTTCTTTAAAATTTGTTCGAGTAAATCTATTTTTTTTTTAAATGAAAGCAACATATTCGTAGAATATAGTACTTTTAATAATATCGGTATTTATAGAAATAGTGCGTCTTGAACACAGCAAAGTCACGTGCGCTGAGCGACTGTCCAAAAAGTTTTAAAGCGTTTTGCTTGGAACGATATTTTTCAACAGAATTTTAAGCACAGTTCATCTATTGTTCCGATTCGCTTAATTTAAAGCATGTTTGAAAGGATATCATTTTTTGTATGGCTTATTCTAACAATATACATGAAAAATTGTTAAATTGTTATTTTTAAGCAAGTTCCAATCACAGTTCCAATTTCAGTTAATTTTTCATCAAAACTTATTCTGATTTAGCATAAGCTATAGAGAATTTCATTAAATTCAATAAGCAAAAAAAAATTTCTCATTTCATTTCACTACAAGAGGCTGAAGAACTGAAATTCGGAGACGATGTTTTGCGTGCAGAGGCAGATAAGAGCCGCCATTTTCCAGCCTCCATTTTGAGTTTTGTCGAGATAAAAATGTCCAATTATTGAACAATAAAAATCGCATTTAACAATCAAAACACCTATAAAAATACGTTCTAAGGCAGTTCTATTGCAGTTACATACAACGCATGTGAACTGGTTACTATTTTGTCGCAAATGAACTAGTTACATTTTCACTAGTGACTAATTACTTTTTAAATCAAAGTCACTTTAATGTTAAGAAGGCCCTTGGAATAAAAATTCTTAATTTTCTGGAAAACTCTTACTTACACTCAAATATCGCTTGAATGCAAAAAAAATATAGTTTGAGCTTAATATTTGCATATAAGCAATATTTATTTTAGTTACTTTTTATTTCATAGTCACTTTTGCTCTATCAAAAACGTTAAGCACCTGAAACTTGAAATAAAGCTTTTTAATTTTCAGGAAAACTTGTACATACACTCAAATATCGCTTGTATGCAAAAAATATTTTGTCAGCAAACAATTTGCATACAAATAATAATTATTTTCTAACTTTTTAATTCAATCTACTTTTGCTCTAGCAAAAACGTTGAGCACATGAAACCTAAAATAAAGATTTTTAATTTTCAGAAAAGCTTTTACACATATTCAAAAATCGCTTGTATGCAAAAACTTTTTTTTCCCCATAAAATATGCATACAAGCAATATTTATTTTACCTTAAGCAACACATACGTGCTTTACGTAATAGAACTATATTTTCAAAAACTTAAAATTCTCACATTTGCCTCTATTTTTTTTCTCAGTGTGCTTTAAAGCAATGGCCAAATAGCAAACTTAATACGGAAGCTTAAAATGCACTTAACAGTGGGTTGAAAAAAAAACCCATTAATAATATTTAACCAAAGATTACAATATAAATGCGCTACAATTAAACGATATTTAATATTATCAGCGCTTAATTTTTAAGTAGCTTGTATTTTATTTTTAAAACTTTCAACTCTTTTCGAGGCCAAATCAAATCAGTTTATATTAAAAATATGATAAAACAATATAAAAAAAGAGAGTTGAAACATATGCCACTTGGCATTGAGCACCCGAGGGCTTTGGGTTCGCGTGGCATATCCTTGTTGTATCCTTGTGTATCCTTTTTGTTTGGCCCCCGAACATTTTATTAAACATTTATGAAAGAAATTTAAAATGTCTAACGTCCCTGACCTTTGTAATAATAAGTAATTTAACGGACGAGCATCCATTTTGGGTTCACAAAAGGGCGAATCTAAATTATTTTGAATGACACCCAAAACTGACCTGGCCAGGATCTCTACACAAAAACAACAACAAAAAAACCGAGCAATAAAAAGGCGCTGGCGGGCATCAAGTTAATAAATACATAACAAATTGAACGAACCCAAGTTCCGAAAAAAAACAAAAACGAAAAAAAAGCCACACATAATCGATAAATAAGTTGCTAATCCATTTGGCGTCGTATAAAAATAAGGACCAGCTCCTGGAGGGGGAAGTTGGAGGCATTTTTTAATGAAATTTTTCTTGGCTGCACGCAATTGTCGAGCCCGAGCACGAACTTTTGCAAACATGCAATATTTTTGCGTTTAAGCGATTAAATGCTGCAGCAAATGTAATGTAACTCTGATTTTTTTTGTTTTCTTTTTAGGGAGTGTGTAAAAAAAAGAGTTTTTTTTTAAATTTCAATTTAGTTTTTTGTTTTTGGAAGTAATTCTAGAAAAATTGAAGTTTTTGGGTCGCAGTGGGACGAGCACAAGGCTGCTCTCACTGACTACAGCAAGGACATTAGAAACTCTAAAAGGGAAACCTTACTGGAAGAACTTAATGTCCAATTAATGTCCAAAACCTTACAGAAGCGGCTCAACCCCCAATGGCAACAATGGTTCACGGATGGGTTCAAAACTGAGCAGGGTGTAGGTGTTGGAATCGTTGGACCCAACACTAGAATCTCTACCGCAATGGCCATCTGGCCCAGCGTCTTTCAAGCGAAGATTCATGCCATAGAGATCTGCGTCCTTAGTATTCTTCTCAACGGAACTAGGAGAGCAAACATCTCTATTTGCTCAGATAGCCAAGCTACTATTAGGGCATTATCATCTTGGAGCATATCCTCCAGGATGGTTAAAGAATGCCATAACTACCTCCAAACCCTGTCCGCCCGGAACAAAGTCGTGCTATAATGGGTGCCTGGATATTCAGGAGTGGATAGCAACACGATCTAGCACGACAGGGTGCCTCCACCCTGACCACATCTCTTGCGCTGGTATGGGACAGTGATTGATGGCTCCTTCACTTCATACCGTAGGGAAACATTAGAGCTCTTACTCCAAATTTACTTTTCAGACTCTTTAATCAGCAGCGGAGATGTCCAACTCTCAGATTGGATCAAACCAAACTTCCGAGGGGCTGCTAGAATATCTGGCACTATATATTTGATGCCGAAAAAGTAAGATGGGCAGTTCTCCTTGATCCTGTCAAGGCACCTGGTGGGCGCGGAATTTTTCCAGCACTTCTCCAGAAATGTCTGGATTTCATCCTGAACCCACTGATTCGTCTGTTTAGAGCAAGATTGGACTGGGGATACATACCTCACTCTTGGAGGAGAGTACGGCTAGTCTTTATCGCCATATCTGGCAACAGGCCAATAGATAACCCCAAGACATACAAACCAATTAGTCTAACATAATTTCTTCTAAAAACAGTAGAGAGACTTCTCGACCTGCACATCAGAAACAAACTGCAAGCCACGAACCCCTTGCATCCAATGCAGTTTGCCTACCCCAAGGGGAAGTCAACAGAGCTTGCTTTACACCATCTTGTCAGAAAGATTAAAATCGCTTTTGAATCCAAGAACCTAGCTTTGTGCGCATTCCTGGATATCGAGGGAGCTTTCGACAATACTGACTTTGGTTCTATCTCGTAAGAACTTAGAACCACGCGTGACCGCATAGATCGAATCCATGCTCCGACAGAGAAACATAACTTCATCTCTAGATGAGACAACAGTCAGCATAACAGCTGTTAAGGGTTGTCCACATGGAGGTGTGTTATCTCCCCTGCTACGGTCTCTCGGGATCGATGAACTGTTAACTAAGCTGACAGACGCAGATGACCTGGCTATCATAGTGACAGGTAAATACGAAAGCACCATCAGAGAGTTGATGGATAATGCTCTACAAATTGCCCTAAACTGGTGTCAAAGCTTCTACCCCCACAATGTTGTGATTGTTCCCTTCACGAAGAGATACAACATGGAGAACATGGAAGAAAAAAAAAGGTTGTCATTCTCGTGTTTGTCAACCTAAAATTAGCTTGAAAAAACACTTTTATAGGAAGGTTCACTCGTTGACCCTTAACTTCATATATTAAATACTCGTTAGTCATTCGAAAGGGCGAAAATATTAAGCGAGTGGAATTTTATACAATAATTACGAAAATATATTTAATTATGGAATATAATGTGAAAAATCATTGTACTCCAAATTAACACTATAAAAGATTAAAAACAAAATAAATTTACATAATATTTGCCCGAAAACTAACTAGGCCCTTCAAAAAGATTTTTTAAACCAAGTAGGCCTGTTTAAAAGCCTTAACAAAATGTCAAAGTTGTACCTTTAAATCGAATTTTCTCAGAGCTCAGTTTAAGTTTGGTATTCGTTCGGAACACATCTAAAAAATTCTAAATTATTTTCGTGAAAAAAAAAATTATTTTTTTTTATTTTTTTTTTGTAAAAAAAATATTTTTTTTAAGTTTGAACCAAATACAATATAAGAAAAATGTAACCAACAAAATTTTGTTTCTATGCTGTATAACTATTTTAACAATTCACATTTTATTTCCAGAAACAGAATCGACGATTTACGAGAAACCAAGGATGACATACCCATAACTCTAGATTTCGGTGAGTGGTACCACGCCAGAGTGCTGGAGAGCCCAGTCCGCAACTGAGGACTCGTGCGAGGGGCGTTTGCAGATTGCTAACATCGAAATCAGAGACGTTCATTACGGCGAAAAACTATAACCGATTCAAAGGATCTGGGCATTAACACATCACATCACACGCGAGGATGGCAGACAAACCAATACTATATAATACGTTGTACCGATTGACACAAGATACACATTTTGCGATGGATGGCAAACACCATTTTACTATGTTACTAAACATTTAATACATTTTATTTGATCGTTTGACTATACAAATATAACAAAATCGAAGATGGTACCGCGCAACCCCCTAGGAGACCCAGCCGTGGAGGCGTGAAGTTTTGCATACGTTCGATTTGATTCAAGCAGACCTAAATTCTAAAAATTTTAAATTAAAAAAAGAAAAATAATAAGGACGAGTTTTGGCAAACAAATTTATACATAATATGTGACAAACTAAGGATGTAAGGACAAAAGAAGTTATTTTTGGAACTAGTACTAACGTTTAATATTTTAGGGTGGGACCTCTCTACAAGAAACTAAAAACATTTTATTTGATGGTTTGACTCTACTTATATAACAAAATCGAAGATGGTACCGCGCAACCCCTTAGGAGACCCACCCACGGAGGCGTGAAGATTTGCATTCGTTCGATTTTGTTGCAGACATGTATCTTATCCCGATGATGTAACACACCACACACATACCAGAAACCAGACACAGATACAAAATGACAGATAGCAGACGGCCGTAAACTTATACGCATATTGCAATAAAAAGTATCCTTATGCCCCAATTTTGTTGGACTTGATTTTATTTTTGCCAGTTTCAGGATATCATTTGTGGTTAGGTTAGGTTGTATAGGCAGCTCAGATAGATAATGAGATTACCCAGAGACCAATGGGGTCCATAGTGTAGCCTAATTAAAAGAAGGGGAAAAAAGGAATTGAAGAAAGGGCATATATTCGCTTTGGATCACATCTCGGCCAGAGTGCTCGGGAGATGCAACAAACGGACGCCATGTCCCATTCTCTTTCCGCCAGAGATCTAGCCATCCTCCTGATTTGCGATACGACGTCCTGTTCCTGGTGCACTCGTCCGCCGCCTCGTAACCAGGGACACCTGAGTGATCCGGAATTCAGCAGAGGGTTATTGAGTGGTGATGGATACGGTTAGCGCTAGCGTCGTGTTACGGATAAGTTTACTCTTTATGACAGAGCTTTAATTGCAGCCTGACTATCGACAAGAATTGGACTTCCGTCCAAGGTACCAATAAGTCTAGCCGTTTGCCAGACTGCGTATATCTCCGCTTTAAAACACTACACCAGACGGGGAGGCTGAATAAATGCTTCGTCGAAAGCTCTTCAGAGAAAGTAACCTGCTCCTGTGCCCTCATCCATCTTCGAACCATCAGTATAGATTGTCAGCTCGTTCCCTTTTTTGTCTTTTGTGATACTTATATGGGTTCTGTCAATGTCATCTCGTGTCATCTTTTTCATAGACATAATATGACGCTGCTCATAGATCTGCGTATTGAGCCATAGTGGGGCTGGATGGATGATTTTACAGACATAGCACCAATATGATTAAAGGGATGCCATGCGCATCAATGTTCCCTATTCTATGGTCTTACTACTTTTGAAGAGATGATCTATGTCGCTACTGTTTTGCCAATGCTTAACAGTGGCATTTTACTTCGCATTCTTACATCCACCACGTAAAATCTTCGGCACAGGGTCATTAAGCAAAAGGTAGATCCCAAACTGTTGGATCTAAAGTCTACGAAAAATGAAGCTGGCTTTGGGTTTAATGTCATATTAGTAAAATAAATGCACATGAAAATTAAAGAAATTTTTTTTAGAGAACCGGGGAAATCAAGATGAACCATCTTTACTTTGTTTTAAAAATGAATCTGTTCACAAGGCCTTTGTAGAGCCCCTTGAAAAATATTTTTAGTGGAGTACCAATACCAATTTTTGGTTCTAGCTGGTAATTCTTTCCAATATATACATACTTTTTTTTGCGAAAAAGGGTTCCTCACAGAGAGGTGGGGCACTGCGAACAAAATGTCTTTTGTACCAAACCCTTAAGTTAAAGCAAAAGACTTCCCGCATTTCGCATGAGTTGCAGTAGGTCTTTTGTTGCTATTGACCTGAAATGGAAAGGACGAATCCGTTCCTTTTCCATGTGACTGGCTCTGTCCCATACCAGCGCTATGCAGTCACAGAGAATATGTCTGGTGGATTCATCGTCCTCGAGACAGAATCTGCACTCTAAAGAGTCCGATAGGCCAATTTTCTGTAAATGGTATGGTGGCCAGATAGGTAAGGTACCAGAAGCTTTAGGTCCGTTCTGCTAAGACCTTTTTTCTTGATCGCATCCAGAGGTTTGACAAGCACTTTTGCTTGACGAAGCCCCGGAAGGGAGAATCAGTATGTCCTATATTCTCCTGCAGCCCATTTGTTTATCATGGTCTTGATTGAGGACCAAATAATACCAAAAACTCCGCGGGAGATGTAGTCAGGGTGGAGGCACCCTGTCGTGCTAGATAGTCAGCGATCGTATTACCATCCACTCCCGATTGTCCAAGCACCCAACATAGCACGACTTTGTTCCGGGATGACAAGACTTGGAGGTAGTTGTGGCATTCTTTAACCATCCTGGAAGAGATGCTCCAGGATGAAAATGTCCTAGTAGCAGCTTGGCTATCTGAACAAATTTATATGTTATGCTTTCCTCATATAAAAGTCAATTTGAATGGCTAGATGAACCTAATCTAGCAGTTAAAGAACGTTGCACTTCTGTTTACCAAACAATTGATTTTTAAAATCGCAAAAAAAACACCCTATAGATACTTTGCGATTTTCTCTGGAACCCGCTAAAAGTAAATCCGTTTAAAAAACTTCTTAATATCCGAAAATCCAAATTTTATCAACTATTTCCCCACATCACAAAACCTAACCTTAACGTTTTTGCTTCACCTTTATAGCGAATCATCCCTGTAGATATGTTCGGACCTCGCGGTCTAGCTTGGTACCAAGTTTTGGAATTTTTGCAAAAATTAAAGTATAAGAAACACTTTGTGATAAACCTAACACTTTTTTAGTGGTTCGTGGCTTCCTTGACAGAGTTGCCACCCCATTCCCTCAAACGAATTTAACATAGTAGCCTTGTTCAACATTTATTCAAATGTCAAAGTCGTACATTTAAATCTATTTTCTAGGGAGCTCAGTATACAAATTGACTTTGCTCGTAACAGACATACTCTACAAAATTCTAAGTTCATCAAATTTTAGTGATTATTATTTATTTTTTATTTCCAAAATTTATCGTATAAAAAAAATTTTTAGTAAAATAAAAATATATATTTTTTATTATACACTGACGTAACAAAATAAAAATGTAAGTAAAATAAATAAATTTTTTCGAAGTGAAGAACTAAATTTTGTTATTTTAGGTTATTATATCTTGTTACAAAGTATGGTACCGCGCGGACTCGATGGAGGATCCAGTAGACCGAGAGACTCACGAGGAGGCGTGTGTTTGCAGTACTTCAATATTGGTTTAATACAATAGACCATAATCTCCTTTTGCATCGTTATGTAATAACTTGCCAATATGAGAATAGCGCCTAGCTAGCGCTATTAATATATGTATTATATTTTATTTATGGGGAAATAAAAACGAACCGGTTCGTTTTTTTTATTTTGTATATTTGTTTGTGGTACTTATTTTGGATCTGTGATTGGATAGAGGTCTATACAAAACAATTATCCTAAGCTTTTGGTTGGGAAGTCTGAAAACCTAAATCTTGAGAGCCCGAATCCTTATATTCGGCGTTTAATTGTCAAGTTTGGTCACCCTAGCTACTATGGTCTCCACGTTATAGGCGTTCAGACGAACTAGTCAGTGATTAAGAACGCAGCTCATAAAAAGGTTTGTTATGGTTTTCACTCTTAGTTCCTACAAGATTTCATATTTGCAGAATTTATTCAATAGAATGCGCAAAAACTTTCAACTTAGAGTTTTATTTTAAACGGAATTTCCAAACATATTGTCTTTAGAATCTTTACAATGACAGCTCAAGCAGCTCAGACGAGTCACCAAAAGATTCTACTTAACAATGGTTTTACGAACAATAGCTTCCGTTTTATTTGGAACTCGGCAACCAAGACTATGAGATTCTGTCAGAGATGTGCCACAAATCTCTTTAAGCCGAATGAAAGCCCGTAAGATAAGTTACCTCTGATGAGATAATATTGGACTCCGACTATGCATGCTTTCAATTTCTGCATTGGTAAATAGACTTATACAAAATATCTTCTAGCGATGTCTGGTAAACCTCACCATGAATTCAATTCTACGTGCTGGTGATTTTTGCAGCTTCAACTGGTAATCAGTGGCTCCAAAAATATCGTTGAAAACCATAAACCGATTATTTTATTATTAATATAGACAATTTTTGAAGTTTATCTCAAAGGTTGCGAAGGTTTCCTTGTAGCTCTGTTTCGGATTCAGTTCACACCACTTATTTTTCTTTCAAACTCAAATTCGTCGCACGGAACGGAGTGCAGATATAAACCAAATCGGAAATCGTCAACATAGGAAGAATCAAATTTTATGTAACCCATGGTCATACGGCGAAATAAGAATACACTTCTAGATCGATGGTACAATCTACTTCTAGATTCAAGTTTTCTTCAGATGGATCTTGAAATGGAATCTGGAAATGAACTAACAGATAAACTACTAAAAGTCATTGTTTGTACTCTCTAAGCTTAGTTGCTTAAAAAACTTCTATTTCGATGGTACAACTCTTCTACAGATAATTCTCTATTTTCCTGAACTGGGAATGAACTTGTTTTTTCTGCTGAATCAAAGCCCGTAAGGTAAGTTACCTCTAATAAAAAAAAATTGGACTACGATTGTGCATTCTTTCAATATAATTACATATTAGTTAATTTTTATTTTTAACATATTGGGCATCATCTTTTGAAAAAAAGTTGCGGGGCTTTTGACTTTCAGTGAAGTACCGAGTTGACTTTTAATACCAATTTTTGGCTTAAGATGGCATTGCTTGGTTTTTGTTATAACAGCCCGGTTTTGAGTAATCGTCCAACCTAATCAAGCAGTTAAAAAATGTTGCACTTCTGTTTACAGCCAAATTAAAAATAGTCAAAAAAACGCCCTATGTGCTATAGAAATTTTGCGACCTGCTCTGGGACATGCTAAAAGTAAATCCGTTCAAAAAACTGCAGTTTAGTGCCTTCCCTGACTTCGCACCCTATCTCATTCTAACCAACCCAACTTAACTAGCCTTACCGATTTCCCAACATCTTAAAACCTGACCTGAACATTTTTGCGAAACCTGCAGATTTGATAAGACCTCGCGATCTAGCTTGGTACCAAGGTTTGGAATTTGCAAAAAAAAAACAATCTCCTCCATTTTTGCAAAGATCAAAGGCTAAGAAAAACTTTGTTATAAAGTCAACTCTCCGGTGGCTCGCGGGTTCCTTACCCCCACAAAGTTGTGATTGTTCCCTTCACGAAGAGATACAACATGGAGAACATGGAAGAAAAAAAAAAGTTGTCATTCTCGTGTTTCTCAACCTAAAATTAGCTTGAAAAAACACTTTTATTGGAAGGTTCACTCGTTGACCCTTAACTTCATATATTAAATACTCGTTAGTCATTCAAAAGAACGAAAATATTAAGCGAGTGGAATTTTATACAATAATTACGAAAATATATTAAATTATGGAATAAATTGTGAAAAATCATGGTACTCCAAATTAACACTATAAAAGATTAAAAACAAAATAAATTTACCAAATATTTGCCTGAAAACGAAGTAGGCCCTTTATAAGATTTTTTAAACCAAGTAGGCCTGTTGAAGCCTTAACAAAATGTCAAAGTTGTACCTTTAAATTGAATTTTCTCAGAGCTCAGTTTAGGTTTGGTACTCGTTCGGAACACATCTACAAAATTCAAAATTATTTTCGTGAAAAAAAATTGTTTTTTTTTTTATTTTTTTTTGTAAAAAAAATATTTTTTTTACATTTTTTTATAAGTTTGAACCAATTACATATGAAAATGTAAGCAACAAAAATTTTTTTCTATGCTGCATAACTATTTTAACAATTCACATTTTATTTCCAGAAACAAAATCGACGATTTACGAGCGACCAAGGATGACATACCCATAACTCTAGATTTCGATGAGTGGTACCGCGCCAGAGCACTGGAGGACCCAGCCCGCGAGGACTCGTGCGAGGGGCGTTTGTAGATGACTTCATCGAAATCGGAGACGTTAATTACGGCGAAGAACTTAACCAATTTACAGAACATAGGCATTAAGACAACAGCAACCCAACATTACTTTACTATTTGCTCGAAACACGAAATACCAATACTGCTATATACAGCGTTCTACCGATTTACACATGATAGACTATACCAATACTAAAAAATTTATTAAGGGCGACTTTTGGAAAAAAATTTTTACATACAATGACTCCAAACAAACTGAAGTGTAAGTATAAAAGAAATTCTTTTTGGAACTAGTGACTAACGTTTAATATTCTAAGGTGGAACCTCACTACAAGAAACTGAAAACATTTTATTTGATCGTTTGACTCTACAAATATAACAAAATCGAAGATGGTACCGCGCAACCCTCTTGGAGACCCACCCGCGGAGGCGTGAAGATTTGCATTCGTTCGATTTGATTCAAGCAGACCTAAATTCTAAAAATTTAAAATTAAAAAAAAAAATAATAAGGGCGATTTTAGGCAAACAAATTTTTACATAATATGTGACAAACTAAGGATGTAAGGACAAAAGAAGTTATTTTTGGAACTAGTACTAACGTTTAATATTTTAGGGTGGGACCTCATGTAACAAGAAACTCGAAAACTTTTTATTTGATCGTTTGACTCTACAAATATAACAAAATCGAAGATGGTACCGCGCAACCCCCTTGGAGGACCGCACGCGGAGGCGTGAAGTTTTGCATTCGTTCGATTTTGTTGCAGACATGTATCTTATCCCCGATGTAACACACACACACACCACAGATATCAGACACAGATACAAAA
>JBAMAX010003698.1:0-21289 GCA_037043745.1 Chymomyza amoena
TACGACGGTTCTTTTGGTCAAAATTTAGCAATTTCGGAACAGACTTCGCTGACACTCGTCTCATGCCCAAAACGTTAGAAAAAATTTCATGGCACGAGCCAGGCGATATACCGACATCCTCAGCAAAACACTTATAACCTTTACGCCTCTCACAACCAAACAAAAAATGCCATTCACTTGAAATTTGGTACAGATGTTTGGAAAGAGTGTACCAACACAACAAAACAAAAAAAAATCGATAATCGAAAATACGTTGCCCGCGAAATTTGAAAAGTCACATTATTTTTTGACCACTCCTCGTATACTGATTGTTCGAAGATGGATAACGGCACAGGAGCAGGCATCTTCTCTGAAGAGCTTTTGACGAAGCTTTCATTCCGTCTCCCGGAATGGTGCAGTGTTTTTCAAGAGGAGATATACGCAATCTGGCAAGCGCCTAGACTTATTGGCCCCTTGGGCGGAAGTCCAAGGAACATTGTAGTTCTTGTCGATAGTCAGGCTGCAATTGAAGCTTTGTCATCACGTACTATAAAGAGTAAAGTAATTAGCTGTCAATCGTATCCGTCGCCACTCAATAACCCTCTGCTGCGTTCCGTGTCACTCAGGTGTCCCTGACTTGCCAGTTTGCTTATATCTCCTCTTGAAAAACACTGCACCAGTCGGGGACATGGAATGAAAGCTTCGTCAAAAGCTCTTAAGAGAAGATGCCTGCTCCTGTGCCGTTATTCATCTTCGAACAATCAATAAACATCGTCATCTCGTTATCTCTTAATGCATCCAATCCTCCCTCTCCGGGGAAACTGCGACAAAGTTGTCGTGCTATTTCTGAACCGTGTAGCAGCAATCACTATCTAGCCGCCTCCAACTTCAGGAAAGGTCACACTGGTTTTAGGTTCAGAATAAAATCAGGAGCCGCCTGAGGTGTGGATCGCATAGTGGTCTTTCGAACCACCAGTATAGATTGTCAGCTCGTTCCCTTTTAAGGGGATTTCTTGAACGATATTCTCTAAATATATTTTGTTTGTTAAGATATTTGAGCGAAATTTCGCATTCAGAAGTTTCTTAGAGTTCCCAAGCACTCTACCAAATTTCATCTCCGATTGGAACGACCGATCAAAACAACATTTTTGGTTCAAAATTCGTTTGTTTTTGAAAGAAACCTAATTTGGCAGTCTTTTGGTGTTTCAAGCAATATACTGGATTTTATTGCAATCTAGTGGTATAGGGTATCCCAAAGTCGTCCGCTCCCCACCTTAACATACGCCATCTTTTTTTATAGTATATCTGCTGGTTGTAAGTCTCAGTCTAGGGTTTTGTTTTGGGCAATCTTTTTCTTTTTCATGATCTTTATAATACATTTTCCCACCGGGGTTACATTAACTTCTGATGCAGGGTATCCCAAAACTATACGTAAAAATTTACCATCGCTGTATCCTTATTTTTTTTATGTCCTTTTTTAGCTAGATTTTTTTGTGCAGTGTACGCTCCAGTTCATATTTCGCTGTTGCCGTTGCTGTTGCAGCTGCTTTCTATGTAATTTTAATTAAAATGTATACACTGGCTGCAACATAGTGTGGCACACACACACCACACGTTCACACTTGCCTCAGCGTAACTGTGTGTGTGTGTGTGTGTGTGTGTGTGTGTCATTGACTCTTCTCATGTTTGACAACGCAGCAGTTTCCGCTTCTTTGCTGTTGTTCTCGTTGGGTTCACCTGACGGTATAAAAACACGTTTTAATTATTTTGTACTCCGCTCGGTTGCCAATTTTCACTTTTCACTTTTTTATTTACATTTTCTTTTTTTAATTTCGCCATTTTGCGCATTTTACAAGCCACCAAATAGCATACTAGATAACCCTTTTCTGACATATCTCACATTTCGGCTGCAATTAAAACTAAATGGCATCCGGAGATACTTTTCTGGGTTGCATTTTACGGATGCAGTTGCGCGAACGTGGGCAGGCTGGCAAGTACTGGGAGCTAGGACTACTCAGTAGCGTGAGTCAGTGTTACCCTATCGTGAATTTCTAGAATTTCAAAATAGAGTTATCGATAGATAAATGTCGATAAGTTGCAGTTAGGGTAAATACTAAAACACAGCTGAACAGCTGCTTGAAAGACAAAAACGAAAAGGATTTCTTCATCGTATTGTTACTGGGGACGAAAAATGGGTGCACTACGACAACCCTAAGCGACGCACATCATGGGGATTGCCCGGCCACACTCCTACGGCGACACCTCGACAGAATATTCACGGATCCAAGGTCATGTTGTGTATTTGGTGGGATCAGCTTGGCGTAATTTATTATGAGCTGTTAAAACCTTCTGAAAAAATTACTGGTGCACTTTATCGAACGCAATTAATGCGTTTGAGTCGTGATAGACACGAAAAAGTAATTTTGCAACACGACAATGCTCGACCTCACGTGGCGAAAGTAGTCAAGACGTACCTCGAAACACTGAAATGGGAAATTCTACCACACCCGCCATACTCTCCAGATGTTGCTCCATCTGATTACCATTTATTTAGGTCGATGGCACACGGCCTGGCGGGCCAGTGCTTCGATTCTTTTGAAAAAGTGAAAGAATGGATCGATTCTTGGATCTTATCAAAGGATGAAGAATTTTTCCGACGCGGGATTCGTTTGTTGATTGAAATATGGCCAAAGTAGTGGAAAGTGACGGACAATACTTTGAAACATAAATAAGATACCTTTTTTTTATATAATTTTTAAAATTAAAAAAAAAACGGCGGAAGCAAAGACCTAATACAAAAAAATATTTCGTTAGAAAACACATAAGAGCGGATAAAGGAGGAACCAGTAGAGAAAACAGAGCAATAGAGCAAGTGAACTAGTGAGCAGTGAGTTCATGGATAGCATAATTGAACTAAACCATAGATAATAAATCGATTATTCAATTAAATTAAAAAAAAGAAAATTGTTGGTTAAAAATCTATATCGTAAAAAAACGCATAACGGTTAAAAGATGAACTAGTACAGAAAACAGAGCAATAGAGAATGTGAACTAGTGAGCAGTGAACTTTTAGATAGAATTGAACTCCACTATCGATAATAAATCGATTAATCAATTAAGTAAAAAAAAAAATTGTTGGCTAAAAATCTATATCGTAAAAAAACACATCAGAATGGAAGAAAAAGAGCCAGTACAGAAAACAGAGCAATAGAGAGAGTTAACTAGTGAGCAGTGATCGAGTATAAATCGATTAATCAATTAAGTTAAAAAAATGGTTTGTTAAAAATCCTATATCGTCAAAATCACATAAGAACGGATAAAGAAAGAACCAGTAAAGAAAACGGTGCAATAGAGCAAGTGAACTAGTAGCAGTGATAGCAGTTCATAGATACCATAATTGAACTGTTCAATCGATAATAAATCGATAAAAGTATAATCAGGCAAGTCTTTAACTTAATAATATTGAAAATCTAAAAGTAGGCTTTGCTTTTATAATACTTTGACGTTTTAGTTTGTAAATAATATCTATATTTTTCATAGAGCTCAGTATACATAAAAATATTCATGGGATAACACACAAATTTCAAATTAAGAAAAGTTTGTAATATTTCGGGCAATAATAAAAAACCTATGAAGAAAGCCTGAGAATAAGATAATTTCATAAGAACGGCTGTCAATAAATTTGGTTCCAAACCAAATCTCAGACTATAGCCAAGAAAAGGAGCATGAAAAGTGAAGAAAACCAAAAAGACAAGAAAAAAGAGAAACAAAAGGGAGAGGCAAAAGAACTAGTAAGAAATCGCGAAAGTGAGTGTACTAGTGAACCAAGATGGTTCACTGAAGTTCAATTGAACACAGTGAAGAAACCAAAAAATAAGAAGAAAAAAGAAGCAAACAAAAGAGCGACAGAGCGCTAACGACGCAAATGAACTAGTAAGTGATTAAATTGCGAAAGTGAACTAGGGAATCGAGCCTTGATTTATAAAACTTTGACAATTTAATTGGAATTTTTTACAGGGCTTAGTTGAAGTTTTATTTTTCTTGGGAGCACCCAAAAAATATTTTTGGGATTGCCTCTAAAAGTTTTTAGAGTAAGTATTGATATTATGTGGATATGCTTACTTCTTATAACCATCTCTACTTATTATTTAAAGGACTTGTTCCGCATTCGTCGATTAGTTTGAAAAATGATGACCAACTGATCAGTGTGATCAATTCGATGAACATAATCCTCGCGAGATGTTAAAAACGTTGCACGCAAGGAGCAGCCTCTAAGTGCCAAATACAAGTTCACGTAAAATCCTAGGCTTGGTACTTTTGTAGTCATCAGTGACAATGAAGTTTGCGCTGAGGGCTTAGGATTCCAAATTCCCGAATAACGTACAGACAGAGCGGCTAAGCAATGGACCAAATGAACTAGTAAGCGAAATAATTAAAAAACTGAACTTGTGAAACAAGACGAGATGGTTCACTGAAGTTCAAACGAACACATTAAGCTTTGATATGTAAAACTTTAAAAATTTAAGTTGCATTTTTTTGCTGGGCTGCTAATGGAATGTTGTAAGGGAAAGTGATTCTAAAGCTACAAAAAAGAAGGTTTGTTCTTGTGATCAACTGAGATTACTCAATAAGATCTTTGAAGTTGGTGACTCAACTTCGAAACACTTGGAAATAAAAGAAGATGAAGACAACCCTGTAACCAGACATAGATGAAATAGGTCGAAGACACTTTAAAGAATGATGTGAGGATCAACGAAGCTATGGCGATGAAAAAATACGACTAGAGGGCGCCAGGGAACTATGGGCAGGCTTTGACGTTACTTTGGTTTGTCAGTTTATGAAGCTACTCGTTGCCTGCTATGTTTGTTGCATCCTGCGAGGTTTGTGTTGATTGAGTTGATCGAACTGGTCAACTGGGTAAACTACGAAAGTCTTAAAGATGATGCTATAACACAAATTTTCGATTATGTCAAAATTCCGTTTCCCAAGCTTCTAGCTTCTTCTAAGTCTACCAGATGGTAAATTAGATTACAAGTACTTCCCATTCTACGTTTATTTAAATAAAAACTACAAATACGTAAATTTGAGTCAACTAAAATTCTTAGAAATCTATTTACTAGCAACAAGAAAGCAACCTAATGCTAAAATGGCGTCTTTTCCACACTGTTTAGCCGTGTTGAGTTAGCATCCATTGTAAGCCGTTTGAAAGCAGCCCTGGAGCGTACTTCTTATGAACATACAAATGAGTACAACATGTTGCTTATAATTAAGCTCGGTTTTTTTTTTACTGACGCCTACATAAGTTGCTAGACATGTAAAGGAGAGATATCCTTTTGGAAGTATCCTCTCTACACACACCCCGTGTGTATTTTGTTTTATTTTTAATTTAAAAATTATCTTATACGCATATCAATTTCAATAATAAAAATAGATCTCATAAGATATTTATTTAGTATTTATTAAAAATATGCGGTATTTTTTTATATTTAATTTATTTTGTTGTTTTTTAAGAAACAATTTTTTTTTTAATTAAAAATCTCACACGCATATCAATTTTAATAATAAATATATTTATAAATATATCTCATAAGAAATTTTTTTAGTATTTTTTATAAAATATGCGGTATTTTTTTGTTTTTAAATTGAATATTTATTATTAATTTTATTTAAGAACGATGTGATTCTTTTATTTATTCTAAAAGTTAAAATCAAGCATGCTTAAAAATTTAATTTAATCCGCGTAGTTTCTTTTTTATAGTTTGTTCAACAGAAGTCTTTAAGTGTGACCAAACAAATTTTTCAAAAATTAAATACTAACTAAAAAAGCTCATCAAAATAAAAAAGCAAATTTCTTTTAGGGATTAACAATCATCATCATCATTCACAATAGAATTTATCCACCACCAATTTAATTGGTGTGCGTCTCAAATATTTCATTTTAAATCCAAAGTCTAGCTTCGTAGAGTCCTGCCAGGACAATTATCTTCAATTGTTGACTATTTCGTTTTTTTTTCAAGTGTTTTATTTGGTCTTAGACGCTGCTTTCGTTGTTGTTTGCTGGTCTTTTTATTAAATTAGAAACATTAATTTAATTGACTTTATTTTACACTGAGCACAATTTGTTAGTTAGTTAGTTGTTGTTGAGAATTGCCTGCAATTTATTAAAAATTTTATTATGTAGAAAAATACCAACTTATATATACCAGTGTTTTTTGGTATTTTTTTCGTGTGTACCAAAATTACGCCCAATTTAATTATAGTGTATCAAAATCGGAATAATTTTTTAATGGCACCAAGCGAATTATTTATACGCAATGTGTAGGGAAAAAAATTTCTTCATACTGACTTGACATTACATATGTAAAAATTTTAAATAAAATATTTCGACTTTGTATAGCTGAAAATTTTTCTACGGGATAAGATACTCGATGCAAATCAGTACAGTCGACCTGAGAACGATAAAACGCTTCTCCTGGTAAATCTTGGATACTCTACAACTTATAGGCTGTGCGTTACTTGTGTTCAGACAAACATTACAAACATCTTTAAAATTTCTTATAAATTTTAAATCGACTTTCCCAATGGCTGGTGGGAAATCACGCATCCAGGTTGAATGCTCCTCACCATGACTTCTGTAAAAGCTGTGGCGATGAGGAGGAGCTGGAGTCGGTGGAACACCTTTTCTTGCATTGCTCTTGGCTAGCAGTAAAAGATTCAGGTTCCTAAAGTCAAACTGTCTTAACGATTTATCTCAGCTCCTGAACAGAGTCTAAAATGCCTTTAAAGGTTTATTCAGGCTGCCTGATAACTTCCTCACCTCATGTAGAGGACCTCTCAAATGGGGAAGAGTGGTGTAGCTCACTGTAGCGGTACGCAACGGGCCTATCCATGGCCTGCCGCTCTAACTTAACCTAAATCGAGTATTTTCCGTGAATTTTCTAAGTATTTTTGTCCATTGACTTTATTTATAAAATTCTCACTATTTTCTCAATCATTTTTTTTCGATTATCTTCATTACTCTTCTTCCGCTTCTTACATTCCATATACTCTTTATCCCACCATTACAGTGTACTACAAAAAGAGCCACACACAGAAAGCGCATTTGAATTGATTTCCCAGCTGAGTTGTGTGTCTGGACAGCATTTTTTCAGTGGCTGGGCTCTGGCCACGGGTCAAGCACAGATCCCACCCTGGAAAAAACCAACTCCATATTACACCGCCTTATCGCAAGTGTTGTCATTGATGTCTCTGCATTTCTTCCTTTTTTCCGCCTTTCAAAAATTATAATTTAATGTCACGCTCCACGCACAGAGAGCTATAAACTCGAAAACAATGGACGTCAAGTGCGACTCTTATTGTATGGCTGCATGCAAAATGGCGTGCGCTGTCAGCGGAAACGGAAATGCGTAGCACACAAATGAATGGATGAGCAAAATGAGTGCCAACCATAACAGCAGAGTACAACACTGGAACAGGCAACAGGATATAAGACACATCTAACGATGATGCATTAGCTGGCCAAAAGCAACCCCCGCCACAACATTATCCCATCCCCCTAGCCGTTTTGGCCATTGTCAGTTGGTCCGCTAATGAAGTGTGACATGGCTATTAAAATGTTTAAAGGTGTCGCTTCATGAACTACTCTACAAGAGTCAGTGTTGTAAACTATGTAAAGTAGGTCATAAAAAAAACACTTTATTAACAAAGAACTTTTGAGGTTAAGGTTTCAAATTGAGATTTCGTAGAAACAATTACTATACGATAACTTTAGATTTGAAGATTTTTGAGCATTAAATATCTCTTAAGTTATGAGCAACCTTCAAAGCAAGGATTCTGCCACATTTTCCGTGTCATTTTGTCGTGGTTTGAACTATAAAGTCAAACTGAATACTAATTAAATGTCGCTACCACAATATTGACAGACATCCTGATGACGTCACATTCTGTTTTGACTGCCTTAATATTATAGGGCTAATGACGCTACCTGCACTGCGCTGCATAAGCTCAAAAATAACAAAGCGAATTGGGAGGACTCTATTACAGCTGAGCTCCTGAAAGAGGGAGGGAAAGAGGGCACATCTCTCACAACTTCCTGCACTCACTCGTTATAGAAATATGGGACAAAGAAATGATACCATGGCTTGACTCAATCATCTTTCCTGATCATAAAAAAGGCGCTAATCGAGTCTGCAGCAATTATAGGGGCATGTTGTTTCTAGATCAAGCGTAGAATTACTCTTGATAAGAGGTGGTACTTTGGGCTAAGTAGGCAATTGAGAAGTCGAGGCCTCTCTGGCAGGACGAAGATAACTCTTTATAAAACGCCTCATTATACCCGTCCTTATGTATGGGCGCAGAATCATGGATGATGACGAACAATGAAGAGCGAGTCTTAGCAGTTTTCGAGAGAAAAATTTTACGTAAGTTCTTAGATCTCTCTTGCGTTGATGGTGAGTACCGATTACGATGGAACGACGAGCTGTACGAACTATACCGCGACATTGGCAAGGTCAAGCGCATTAAGTTGCAGATGTTCCAGCGAAAAAAGCCTTTGAAAAGGTGCCCATATGTGGCAGGCGCGGAAGAGAGTGACCTCCTCTGAGATGGAAAGATCAGGTATCTATTGACCTGGATAGGCTTGATATTTCCAACGGGCGTCAGTGTGCGCAAAACAGAAATGACTGGCGATCCACGATTGTAATGGCTAATTGATGATGATCGCTTCTAGATGCGGCATATAAGCTTTTTACAACAGAAGAAATCATTGATGATTATCAGTGCGGTTTCGATGAGGTAAATCAACGATGGCTCAAAGTTCCGCACTAAGTCAAATATATGAGAAATACCACGAACATGGACGGGATTTTCAGAGTCAAGGAGATGCTCTGTTCACAGAAGAAGCCAACGACGGATCAACGCTCTTTGGCAAATCTTTGAGAAATACCACGAACATAGACGGTTGTTCAGAGTCAAGGAGATGCTAGAGAGAGATAGCATGCGCTACTCTCTCCAACACATCATCGAAGCTCTTAATCCAAGGCCAGCTCCCTGAGGCCTTCCCGGTAAAAACGGGAGCTAAAAAAGGAGATGCTTTGTCAACAGAAGAAGCCAACGACGCATCAATGTTTCGCTCTAAGCCACATTTTTGAGAAATACTACGAACATGGACGGGCAATTTTTTAAAATTAATATGTTTTAGCTTAGAACGTCGACGATATTTCTGACATTTCTCTCTACCTACAAACTTCGTTGAAAACTAAGAAAACTTGAATTTATTTGTCATTCAAGTAAAATTATTTAAACAAGTAATTCAAGTAATTTTTATTAGCTAAAACAACTATACAAATAAAAATTCTATTTTTCAAATTATTAATAAAATATGTCGGATAAAGTGGACGTTGCACTTATCTACCAGGAGAAACAGCTGAAGGAGCCAGTCGCAGAGATACAGGATGACTGTGATTTATTTGGTCCGGGAGTCCGTAAGCATGAAACTACCCAGCTAAACCAGCAAGAACCGGAGAAGCTAGTATTTGCAGAGCCGAATCTTGATGTTAATTTGGGCTTTCATAAAATATTGGAAGCAAGAAAAAATTGGTTCTCCAATAAAATAGCAAAAATTGAGAAGATCCAGTCGGAAGTTGAAGAACAACTTAAACAACTCAATCTCGGATTGAAGCAGCTGAAAAGCGATGTGGCCACCATGCGCTTCCAATTGCAGGTGTTTCATGATGAAGAAGAAGTGTATGGCGTACGGCCCCTCGAGGTGGATAGGCAGTTTTTAAATTAATTTTTACTTTCCTAATAAACTTAAATCTACAACATAAAAATTTTAAGCTTTCTATTATTTTTCTTAGCTTGTCATAGCTATCCATTAAAGGGTTATGACCTGGCGTTCCTATCTGCTTTCTATATCCTTCGAAATCAAATCTAGTTAGGAAGACCTCTACTTGGTGATGTTTACGAAGACTTCCAGTTGTGTTATGTGTAATAAGTTCCCAAAAAGGTCTTGACTTTGTGCTGGTGGGGTCAGTCTAGGTGTGAAGTAATCCTACCTAAATATCGTTGTTTTTCAAATTCAAGACTGACAGCTTTTAAATGGTTCCTCAGCGCAAAAAATCCTTACCGAATTATGAAATACACTCAGCTCCAGTCAAACCCACTTTTGGCAAACATTAAGTTTCACTATGAATTTTATTTGTCGTCTACCATATTCTACGGATCTGGGACCTAGCGACTAGGTCGGTCATTGGTTTGGGTCGAAAGAAGATAACAAAGCGACTGTTGATAAGCTTTCGAAGAAGTAAGCAATTAAGCAAAGTTTTGAGCTTAGAACATCGAGCTGGTTATGGTCTAAAAAAAAATTTTTATCACTTAAAAACTCAACGACTTACACTCCCGACACTCGAAGTGTAACCAATTAAAAAGGCCATAAATTCATTTTAGAAAATTACCTTTACTCAATTCAAGGTACAAAATGTGTAAAAATAATACGAAATTTAGAAACAATTTACTTTCGCTCAATATGGCCACCTTTTGCCTTCACTATGGCCTTGAGACGGTCCAAAAATGAATCGCAAGCTGCCCGAATGTGACTTGCAGGTATTTTGGCCCACTCGTGGACAATGGCTTTTTTCAGCGCCTCGAGACTGTTGTATCTTTTAGTTCGGACCTTGCGCTTCAAAATGGCCCAAAGAGAATAATCCATCGGATTCGCGTCTGGTGAATTCGAGAGCCATTGTGTGGACGTTATAAAGTTCGGAACGTTGTTTTTCAGCCATTCTTGGTTCACTCGAGCTTTGTGAGACGGTGCCGAGTCCTGTTGAAACGTCCATGGTCTGCCACCGAAATGTTTGTCTGCCCACGGCTTCAAAGCAACCTCCAGAATACTTTCCCGATCATATTGCGCCTTGACGCCAGGCTCGATGAAAACGATTGGAGAGCGCCCATCTGCGGTTACAGCGGCAAAAACCATTATCTGTGGCGGGTGCTGCCTCCTGGTGGCCAATCGATGACTCAAATTCTCGTATGAACGGTCCCTCAAGTAAACCCTATCGTTTTGAAAGTTTACGAATTGCTCAATTGTAAAAATTTTCTCGTCAGAAAACACAATGTTCGGCAATTGACCGCTTTCGGCCAAGCGAAGCAACTCCTTCGCTCTCTCAAGTCTGACTTGTTGCTGCTTCGGTGTGAGATCATGTGCCTTTTGGATCTTGTAAGGCTTGACCTTGAGATCATTTTTCAGTATGCGACGGATGCTACGGTCAGATATTTTCAGTTCTTTCTCCATTTGATTGGCACTTCGTCGGGGATTTCGCTCAAGTCGCTTCTTCACTTTTTGAACCATCTCACGTGACGTTGCAGTCTTTTCATGACCACCTCCATGACGTTTTGCGATGCTACCAGTATCATTGTAACGAGTTATGGTGCGATAAACGAAAACTTTATTTACTTTAAGGTGTTCGAGCTCACGAATAATCGCTGGTTGTGATTTTCCAGCTAAATATAATGCAACTACACTATTTGATTACACTTCGAGTGCCGGACCCTGTATGCTCCAAAAGTCCCTTGAGTTGCTTCCGGGGAGCTGTGTATAAGTTGTATATATTGCTTGGAGAAGGATGTTTATTAATTCTAACTGAGTTTATAATGATTAAATGAAATATTGATTATGCCATAGGTCAACTGATACGTAAAACACTTGCACAGCAGCAAAGGAATGGCCAAGAGAGCGTATTAGGATTTGCAAACGCTACGTGTAGGTGGCAGAGCCCCCTAGCTATATCAATTGGAAATAAAAGTTACTCAGCAATTTTTTAGTTTTAATGTCTTTTGAGTCTTTTGAGGCGTAGATTGACGTATTTTTGTGAAGCACACTTTAACACCTTTCCATCGATGCCTTTAATGTCCTTGAAGGATCAGTAAAAATAATTCCATAAGAAGATTTACAAAATTGGGGATTTTTTAAATAAATGGGTGTATTTTGATAACACGCACTTGCTCCTTTGCATCGACACCTAACAAGAATATTAAGGAACTTACAAAATCAAAACTGAATTGAAATTTTGAACCGTTTATTTGTAAAGCTGCTCGTAAAGGAGTCACAGCAATCAAAACTTGTATATGGACTTATCTAATATAGATGCAATCAATGGATACTAATTATATTATTATATTCAACATATTTTATCAGGGATTCCTGCGAATCTCTGTTCGTGAGAAGCACCTCTTTCTACCGATCATATAATGGATATCTACAATACGTAAATTTGGCGAGGATAAAATTCTCCTATTTCAATTGAGAAAATACGTCTAATTTTCTCAAAGAAACATTATTTAGCAACATTAGATTGTTTGATTGAAAAGTATTTTATTTAAATATCTTTCGCGTACCGGAAAGAGTTTTTGAATCCGAAATTGTGACAAAAATTTTCCTAAAATCGCTTCTTTTGGTAATCACGCTATTTGAAGATATTAATATTGTAACCTTGGGAACAAATTCTTTCGAATATCAGTAGGTGATGATAGTTCTGTCATTTCTATCTAACTACAAGCTTCAGAATTTTTAGTCAAAATACATAGTCAAATTATACAAAAAAGAATTATAGAAAACGTGCCAAAAATTTCCCAAAATCGGTTCTTTTGGCTAATGGAGGATAAGATTCTCCTACGTCTAACCTTCTCAAAAAAACATCACTAAGCAACATTAAATTGTTTGATTAAAAAGTATTTAATTTAAATATCTTCGCATACCGGAAAGAGTTTTGGAATTAGAAAACGTGAAAAAATTTCCCAAAATCGGTTCTTTTGGCTAATGGAGGATAAGATTCTCCTACGTCTAACCTTCTCAAAAAAACATCACTAAGCAACATTAAATTGTTTGATTAAAAAGTTTTTTATTTCAATATCTTCGCATACCGGAAAGAGTTTTGGAATTAGAAAACGTGACAAAAATTTCCCAAAATCGGTTCTTTTGGCTAATGGAGGATAAGATTCTCCTACGTCTAACCTTCTCAAAAAAACATCACTAAGCAACATTAAATTGTTTGATTAAAAAGTTTTTTATTTCAATATCTTCGCATACCGGAAAGAGTTTTGGAATTAGAAAACGTGCAAAAATTTCCCAAAATCGCATCTTTTGGTAATCACGCTATTTGAAGATATTAATATTGTAACCTTGGGAACAAATTCTTTCGAATATCAGTAGGCGATGATAGTTCTGTCATTTCTCTCTAACTACAAGCTTCAGAATTTTTAGTTAATAAAGTAAAATTATACGAAAAGCAGACACTCACAGTAACAGTAAGTTTCACAAACTTGAACAAAAATCAATATAAAAATTAAATTTATAGAATTAGGGAAAAACATGGCGAACAACGAGGAGAACATGGCACGAGAGTACGATGAAGAGCAGCGTAAAAAGATTGACGCTTTGGCTCATGAAATAAAAAAGACAAACAGCGAATTCTTACATAATTATGAAGTTAATAGGTTGGACTTAGAGGAAATGTTGCGAAAAGCCGAAAACTACATTCAGCACGCTACTGATCCAAAAGATGTTGAACAAATGCAGTACGTTAAGGAAGAAATAATTAAAGATATTAAAGAAGTAAAGTGGAAATATGATAACTTGTTAGATCAAACGGCGGAACAACTGGCCGAATTAAAGGCGATGCGACCCTAATTTTACAAATAAATTGAGATGTAACGTAGAAGCGAAGTTTTTAATTATATTTTATCGTTAATCGGCAAAAACAAAATTAAAACAGTTTTTTACTTAAATGGTTATAACCCATTATAAGGTTACGACCTGATGTTTCTATCTGCTTTGCGCATGCTTTCTAGACTCTTGGCTACCAAAGCCAAGCACTACTTGGTGCTGCAAACGAAGGCACGAACGACCCCATAGCTAGCCCTTTGAGTAGCTTACTCGCTGGAGCTCCTTCATGCATACGAACGAAATACCGGAGTCACTGGATATGTATCCATAGAACTATATATACATATATATATATTTTTTTTTTTTCGGTCTTGGCTCTTCTGGCCGATTCTATTGGGACGATTGGGCTTTGGTTTCGATATCATAACCATATACCCATGATTCGTCACCAGTTATGACCCTTTTGAGTAAATCTGGGTCGACGTTGACGTCATTCAACAGCTCTTGAGCGAAGCTCATACGACGGTTCTTTTGGTCAAAATTTAGAAATTTCGGAACAAACTTCGCTGGCACACGTCTCATGCCCAAAACGTTAGAAAAAATTTCATGGCACGAGCCAAGCGATATACCGAGATCCTCAGCAACTTCTCTGATAGTGATGCGACGATTTTCCAAAACAATTTTCTTCACTGCTTGAACGTTTTCATCAGTTGTTGACGTGCTTGGGCGTCCAGATCGATGCTCGTCATTGGCATCTTCCTGGCCAACTTGGAAGAGTTTGTACCACTTGTAAACATTTTTTTACTCAGTTTCACCGTATGTTACTGTCAACATTTCAAGTGTTACGGAGCACTTAATTTTATTTTTTTTGATGCAAATCCGTTGATCCATATTTTTCGATAGCAAAAAATCGCCGAGCACGCAAAACACTTATAACCTTTACGCCTCTCACAACCAAACAAAAAATGCCATTCACTTGAAATTTGGTACAGATGTTCGGGAAGAGTGTACCAACACAACAAAACAAAAAATCGATAATCGAAAATACGTTGCCCGCGAAATTTGAAAAGTCACATTATTTTTTGACCACTCCTCGTATACTGATTGTTCGAAGATGGATAACGGCACAGGATCAGGCATCTTCTCTGAAGAGCCTTTGACGAAGCTTTCATTCCGTCTCCCGGAATGGTGCAGTGTTTTTCAAGAGGAGATATACGCAATCTGGCAAGCGCCTAGACTTATTGGCCCCTTGGGCGGAAGTCCAAGGAACATTGTAGTTCTTGTCGATAGTCAGGCTGCAATTGAAGCTCTGTCATCACGTACCATAAAGAGTAAACTAATTAGCTGTCAATCGTATCCGTCGCCACTCAATAACCCTCTGCTGCGTTCCGTGTCACTCAGGTGTCCCTGGTAACGAGTCGGCGGACGAGTGCGCCAGGAACAGCTCAGCGCTGGCAGCTAACCTTGCGGTTACGGACATAAAAAGACCATTACAAGACGTCATATCGCAAGTCAGGGTGACGGCTAGAGCACTGACGGAAAGAGAGTGGGACATGGTGTCCGGTTGCCGCATCTCCCGAGCACCCTGGCCGATATATGATCTAAAGTGAACATCTGAACTCCTGTGCTTCAATAAAAAAAGTACTAGGATGGTGGTAGGCGTTGTAACGGGGCACTGCACCAGAGACAATATGGCTGAGAGGTTGCACGTTCCCCATCACGATTTCTGCCGCAGAGGAAGAGACAGAAAACATCCAACACCTGCCATAGGACTACCTGGCGCTTCTTAGTAGACGAACCCAGTTTCTGCGTAAGCCATTCTTTGAGGATCTGGGTAGCCTTACTAGTCCCCAAAATGGTTCTGCAACATGAGAATCTTATACGATTAGGGATATCCTATAGTTTTTGATTCTCCTCCACAATCCCTCCTTTTCATCAATACCTTTCCACCCCTTCTTAGATTTAGGTTACACAATGGACCTCATGTTCTCTAGGTGATCTCAGTCAACATTTCTTGAAATGTCAAAGTCGTAATTTTAAATCGAATTTCTACAAAGCTCGCTCTACGGCTTGACTATGTTCGGACCAAAATTCTAAATTAAAAGTTAAAAGTTACATATGATGGACAGCTCGTCTCCACGCTTTCTTTAAAACCATATCCAAAAATGATATTATCGAATAACAAACATCATAGTAGATGTCCATTGCGGAATTTTTAAAATGTATCCGGATGCGACAGCTTCGCAAATCTTCTTCCAAACGCCGCCTTTTACTCGTATTCAACTGGTCATCATGGCTCTCTGAGTTCGATATTCTCAACAATGGGGATCCAATTTGCAACATTTGCATGAAATACTTTTTATTTTAATACACCGACTAAAAAACACAATAATGGGGTAAGTACGTGTTTTTTTTTTTTAATTTTTAATTATAGTTTGATATTTTATTCAGTTTATATCCTTTCCAAGAAACAAAATCGAGGATTGGTACCACGCAATCGCGTTTGAGGATCCAGACCGCCACTGCGTGACTCACGCGGACGGCTTGCAGTTGGCATCGGTTCGATTTTGGTACACCAAACAATAACAGACGAAGGAGAACCAGGAGCAGTTCCGATAAATAAAAGGTTGTACTTATATTTAAAAAAAATAATACAGAAGGACTAGCTGCAAAGGTTCATGTTAATGTGCAAACATTTTATAAAAAATAAATAAAAACCGCGAACGCAGAATTTTCGTTGAATTTTGATTTAAGTAGCAGTAAGATTCACATTAGTCTCAGGATGTCTCTCGAGGTACTTATTTGAGTTTTGTCCATGTCATCGGATGGACATTCTTTGTATATTAGACGCATAAATAACAAAAACTATTAAACAAAAATTGGACAGTAAAAATATCATCTATTTGTTTGCAAAACTAAGGTCAACGTTAACTCCTGTGCTTCAATAAAATATTAATAGGATGATGGTAGGCGTTGTAAGGGGGCATCATAGGCAATATGGTTCAGGGGTTGCATGTTCCTCATCATGATTCCTGCCGCTAAGGAGCTATGGTTCTGTAATAATTTCTTCTATAAAGTTTTGATGAAAGTTCCGTCATTGCAATATATTTGTATACCCTAACCCAAGTCAGGTATTCCAAGAGTAAGATCAAGAGTCTTCAAAGTACCAAGTTATACGGCATGAAGCGTATCCTGAGATCAGAAAGAAACGGAACTCAGAAAGAACCCCTAAGAAGCTTTATTGCGGTCCTTATTATGCAATGCAAAGATTTCCCAAATTGCAAAATATCGAACTTTTTGTATTAAATTCGATCCGGTAGCTTTTATTGTATGGATGTAAATCTACTTTACTTTAATTACTTTAATTCTACTGTGAAGGAACGGGGTAAGATATCTACATGAATCAACAAGCATCTTGTGAAAAAGTTTGGGTGCTTACCTCAGAACAAAGTTCGTGAAAGACTTTGATAAGCTTCTTAATGTGCACTACGCGAAGTTTCCAAAATCCAAAATCTAATTTCCACCGTTTTCATCGTATTGGATATGCAACAGTCGTGCCATATTAATCGCAAAGCTTTCCCACGTAGCAACGGAGTAAGATATCGACATGACTCGAATTGGATCTGCATGACGATAAAGCGCATCTGGCGCTAAAATTTTGACTCCCTATCTCTCATAGTCTCTGAGCTGCTTTTGCTGATACGACCAGATTGATATACTCCACTAGGCTGTACCTCCTGTTCATAATAGCCTTGTGGGTAAAAAACTAGCTAGGTAGATAGAAGAGCCTTTTATACTAATTCTTTGGCACAAATTACTGCATACTCATCGCTCATAAGATCTAAAGTAAAGTTTTGGTATGCAGTACCTTCAAAAAAGAGTTCACACTACCTAAAAGTATTATTTTTTTAAGAAAAGAGTACCAAGGTCCTAAAAATTCGCATTACGAATAAAAAGAAAACAAAGCAAGCTTTTTAACGAAATGATTTTAACATAGTAGCCCTGGTTTGATTCTTTTTAAATGTCAAAGGTCTTGTTTTTAAATCGAATTTCTAGAGCTCAGTCTGTGTTGTGACTTCGTTGGGAACACTTCTAGATATCAGATTCAAAATTCAAAATTTTAAATACAACAAAACAAAATTTTAAAGTTTAATGCTACGCGAAACATTTACTTATATATTATATAAACTGTAAGCAAAAAATTGTTATTAGTTCTAGAGCCAAATTAACGATTGACATTTTATTTCAAGAACTTATTACATTCGATGACCGAATTTCGATTATAGTTATCATGTAACTGTTTGAGGACCCTAGAAGCGCGACTCGCAAGGAGGCGTGGTACTTGGCGTACGGTCGAAATCGGAACTTGAAACATATATATACAAAGGGTAAGTAAAAAATTATTTTTTAACTCGAACCAAATTAAAGATTGACATTTTATCTTAGGATGACTTGATGACTGATTTTCAAAATTCCATGTTATGTTTGAGGACCCTTCAGTCGTGACTCGCAAAGAGGCGTGTTGATTGGTGTTCGGTCGAAATCTGATTAATTCAGATTACGTCTCAAACAGATCAAAATTCGATAGAAAAGTATACAGAGGGCCACAACGAAGAATAAGATTGAAAATAAAAAAGGTGCACCAACCAATTTCAATTACTTCTTTTTTAGATTTAGAGCCATCTGCACCTTTGTCAGTTGATATTAATTTCGTGCCATAACGTCCACAATATAGTCAGCATTTTTTTTGTTTATTATTCCCGACTATAGAATTCCCTAAACCAATGACGTTTTCAAACATGCAAGCAAAGTGGCTTAAATTTAATCATTTTTGGCTATAACTCCCGAAGTTCGTATTAGGTTTTTATTAGAAGCAAGTTTTAACTGTTTTTTGGGAAGGCTTTGGAGAAGGACTATAAAGTTTGAGCGAGCGGAAAAAGATTACAACTAATCTCAGAGATTGCAAATAATGTATTTTAGTAGTTTATCTCTTAGTTCATTGCCAGTCCCCAAAGATCCATTTGAATAAACTTGTACCATCGATATAGAAGTGTATTCTTAGTTCGCCCCAAACAAACGCAAATCCGATAGATAGAAAAATTATTAGTTAATCCATAGAATACGACAGCAAATAAAAAAGGTGCACCAACCAATTTCAATTACTTTTTTTTTACGATTTAGAACCCTCAGCACCCTCTTCAGTTCGACTATATTAATTTCGTGCCATATCGTCCACAATATTATCAGAATTTTTTCTTGATTACTAAGAATTTGGGAGTGGTACAAAATTGTCTTCCCGGCTATTGAATACCTTGACAATGTTTTAACGAAATTCCTGCGGCAGTTGCTGGACCGCCAGCTTTACTTTAGATCAGGCTTCATTTTTGTTTCTTGAAGCCATCCAATTCGGTATTATGAACTGGTCAGCAGATGATTTGCATCAAATCTCATCTCAATAACAGAATTCCACAACTCAAAACAAAAAAATAAGGAAACTGGTTGCATATTTTATAGCATCCTGGTCAGGACTTGGAAATCAGAAACCCATCCGCATAATTTTGAACAGCAAAGGATGCCAAGTGCGTCAAGAGCTTTTGCTCGAGAAAATGTTTCAATGTTGGAGAAGCGAGTTTCTAGACAATGGATAAAAATCATATCCAGAGGTTCTCATTTCGGTTGCTGACAGTTCTTTGTATGATAAAGAATGCTTTTAAATTAAAAACTTGTTTATAATTCTGCTAAAAATTTGAATTGTTCGATACTTGCTCAGTCGATAACAAATAGAAAAGGGTGTTTTTTTGTGATTTGGTTTTTCAATCTGTAGCTGCCCAATGCAAGTCCTGTCGCAACTCACTTCCCTAAATATATAATTGGCGAAATATACATACTTACAGATATTATAGGTATATATAAAATATAAATTACCAAGTATGAAAAGGCTTCATTGTTATCAAGGAACAATGGGTTTGGCTGCAGCTTGTTAAGATTCTGCCACATTTTCCGTGTCATTTTGTCATCGACTGCATTATAAAGTGAAACTGAATACTAATCAAATGTTGCCACCACAATATTGACTGACATTCTGATGACGTCACATTCTGTTTTGACTGCCTTATTATAGGGCTAAACTTTGTAGACACCTTGTATATGAGTTGATAGATTTATGCAACTTTTGGCATATCAAATATACCATAGACATCATATTTGATTAGTTTTTGAAGCAAAACTTTTGCAGGGTGTTATTTTCTATATAACCAAGTTAAATAAAATTTACTAAAAAAAAATATTTTTTGTCGGCATTAATTCCAGCTACAAATTTCCTTAGAACGTTTATCATATAAAATGAGGTATATCAATATAGTAAGTATTAAAAAATTATTTTTTTTACCCTACAACACAAATGAATCGAACCGCACCACTCGAAACGCAGTGATCAAAACTAATGAATAATTCAAAAATACTCAATATAATACAAAACATCTATAACGATAATACATAAATCAAAACGAGAGAAACAATATTAAAATCCATGTAAGAAGTCTTACGTCTTAAGACTACTACTGTTTAAACAAGTTGTGAATTATAAGCTGCATTGGTAAAATTATGTTAAGTCGATGTTAGCTATAGTAAATTAATGTTAAGGTTATGTTAACATTACATTGCAATTACATTATTAATACATGACAGCGCTGTTCAAGAACTTTTAACATATTGAATTCAAAAATTAGCTCATAAACTGAGTAAAAGTCGAAAACACCTCAAAAGCTGTTGCTTCGGGCACTACTAAAAGAGTCAGTCAAAATTTACCATAAAAAAGAATAACGCTCCATTAGCTATGCATTTTTAAGGTTAAGTTTCCCAAAGTAGTTAGCACAGCTTTAGAATAAAATTAAAATTGAGTTTTTGTAGGAACACTTAAAATAAGATAGCTTTGGATTTGAACTGCTTGTAGAGCTAGATTTTTGAGCACTAGATATCTCATAAGTCAACAGCAAGCTTCAGTGACTTTTAATAAAATAGTAAAAATCACATCAATCTAAATCCATCTTGCAAAAAAATATGTCAATACCAAAGTATGTACTTTCTTTTGACGTCACTCTACTTTACGTATTTCTAGCAATAAAAGTTCAGCTTTAATTACTCCACTGACTTGGTTCTATTTCAAAGCAAGTTAGCAAGATTAATATTTGCCCAGCTTGTTGCAACTTTTTCAATTTCACTTACATTTTCCTTTTAAAGAAGTTTTATCCTCTAAAGAACACATCCTGCATCCATGCAACTGCCCAAGGCTACGCAAAAAAAAACCAATAATGTTTTAAGGATCCCGACCAGCTATCAAAGCAAAACCTTTATAAGTAATTGTTTGAAAATGAAGAACCACAATTGCAATAACAACGAACACGAAGGTAACAGCTGGCGCTAAGGAGCGGCCAGAGAGTAGAACGCGTGCTTGTGACGTCAGCAAGCAGCTGGCTTATTAAGTAACAGCAAAATAAACAAACAATTTGCGCCTCCTTTGCAGGACGTAACACAACTGAAAGAGCAATTTGTGAGTAAAGTACACAATAATAACAACTTGTATAGTTAAACATGGTTGGAAACTATGCTAAGAATATACACTGAGCGAAAAATCTTAGAGGGTAATAAAGT
>JBAMAX010003699.1:0-16716 GCA_037043745.1 Chymomyza amoena
TAATTACAGTGTATTCCCAATTCGATAAGCTTTGTCTTCATTGTTTTCTGGTTTCCAAAGCTTGTCATTGTCTGTTTGCTGTTGTCAAAATGAGCATTACCTTGTCTTTTGTCTGGCCGGGCTCATTGTCTGTCAAAGGAGTATTGTGTCGGCTCGATGTCTGCTACTGGGCACCACTCACCGTGGTAATTGATACGACTATGCAGAGTTGGTATTATCAAGGGAAACCAAGCACATTGCCAAATGCAGCAGCATCGTGAGTCCAACTCAGGAGCGATAGCTACAACAAGATACAGCTTAGATCATTAGTTTAGCTGAATAGTGAACTAGTTCATTTTTAAAGAATTGCACAAGCTACTGTCCACTAGCTTTCTAGCTGAAACTCCCTGCCAGATAGTATTAAAATTAGTATTTTGCGTTGCCCAACTAACCGCAAATTTGACCATTATTTAGAAAATATACTTTGAAAAAATACTTTTGTTATATGTGCGGACTTAAAAGATGTCGAAATTAATAGACGGCTCAACACTCTCCGTTTCCAGCTAAACGAGGGGGAGTAGATACATAGTATATATATACATAGATACATATATAGACACATAAAGTGTACGAGTTAGTACTTATAAGTAAGTGGGACAGCTGGTAAAAACAAATTGCTGATATGTCCAGAAGCGATGCCGCAAATTAGTGTGTTTAATACGTGTGTAGAGTCGCTTTGGTAACAAATTGAACTCATTTTAGTTACATTGTGATGATCACCGGAAAACAAATGGCTGCCAAGTGGCCCAGAACTGGCCAAAAAAAACCAAACCGAAAAAAAAATAAAACAAAACTTTAGTGAGTCAGGCTAAGGGCTAAGGCTAAGGGGTTTGCTGCGTAAAGCCGCTGGCGCTATGTCCTGTAGGGCTACGGAACTGACTTGGTGCAGGAAACATGGTCAACGCATCGAGGATGTAATTCGAGCGGCAGCAGGGTCGGCGTGTGGGCTCTGGCAGGGGGAGTTTGGCTATCGTGGGCAAAAACAAAAAGACAAATGAGCAGCACGTAAGTTATTTGAACATTTTGTCCCTTCAACAGGAACACGCCGCGGACATCGTTGGACATCAGATGTTATGGTCATAAACAAAAGTGTTTTAATAACAAGTTTAATGACAAGTGGAATGCCCTGCACAAAGTTAGTCAGAAAGCAACAACTATTACACTGAGCCAAAAAGTTAAAAACCAATATTCCTAATCGATTTTGTTGTGAAAAAGTAGAAAGATTCAAAAATCTCTAAAAAAAAAACACGCTATCAAAGCTATAAAGGTAGAAGCTGAAATTTTTGAGCGAGGTCTAGCTGAAAATTGGTCTTCTAGATTGCGACTTGTACATGCCAGTTTTGTAACTCTACAAAAAAAAACACCCTTTTTTAGGCCAATTATTGGGTCCAGAAAAATTTAAAGCAGCTGTTTGAGGTTAATAGCTGCGTTGGTCTAGAGACCGTATTTTTGGTGGCACAATCATCAAGTAGTGTGTTACTGGTCACGCGATTTCGAAAAGTAAGCATTAAATTACAAAAAGGGTGAAGTTTTCGAATGTCATCCAATCGTCCGATTAGATGATCGAAAAGTTAAATATGTTAAATAAAAAAATGTATCTGTGATCTGACGATAATTTCTAGTTTTAAAGCCCTCTTCGATGTGCCCTATTTTAACATACACTGCTAGTGGGCTCGGCAGCCGTTGTCCTGCCCAAACCTTTTTAATACTCTTAAAGTGAATAAACATCGTACGTTTCTCAAGTTAGGTTATCTGAAAAAATATAAGATTTTTAGATTAGTTTGCAGCTCGATTCAAACTTGCACCATTATAAGTCGAATGTCGTGCTTCACGAGTCTGTCTTGACCGAATTCTTATACGTCCATCCTGGGCAGTACGATTAGATTGATAATTAATTCGTTGCATTTCTTCCAAAAAACCTCCGTATTGACAACCTCTAGCACACGCAAAAATCAGATTTGAAATTCATCGACGCTTTCATGAGAACACCCGTAACACGTGAAACATAAGTTTCTTTCATATTTGACAAAAACAATTATGTAACTAAAAAATATTGCCACACTATAAAAAAAATATACAAAAATTTGTCCAAATATTAAAAAAAAAAAAGTAAGGGGTGGCAACCCTTATCACTTAGGGGTATGAAAAATATATATTGACTGATATTCTGCTACTCAATAAGCACACAAAATTTCATCTGAATCGGTCCAGCCGTTTCGGAGGGGTTTGTTAAAAATTTAAAAAAAAATGTTAGGAGTGGCAACCCTGTGTATAAAAAATAGATATTGGCCGGTTCTTAGACCTACCCAATAGGCACACAAAATTTCATGAGAATCGGTCCAGCCGTTTCGGAGGAGTATGATTACAAACATTGTGACACGAGAATTTTAGATATAAGAAAAACTTCTTTTAAGTAAAAATAACATAAGGCCCGCTAGGTTTGACTTGATTCTTGTTTTTTATATTAGTTCTGTCTATCTTGAATGTAAATTATCAAACATCTGCTGCCACTTTTTGCCGGTATTTTACGATGATTGAAATTTGCGTAAATCTTAAAAAAAACACCCTTTAAAACCCTTCAGATAAGAAGCGCCAAATGTCAAGTTGGTTTATCGTAGCCCTAAGGGGTGTTCAAGCTTTAGAATGAACAGACCGATGGAGAAACATGTCTGGATAAAGTTCGCCAGCATTTTTTGGGATAGTTCTGCGGGGTCTACGGTGTATTCCTCTTAATGTTACATACATTTTAATAAACTGAGTAAAGCCCTTTTTTTAAAAGTCTCAGACAAATATTTTTAAAATTTTCCCTCAAATATTACTTGTTGAACATCTTATTTTAAGATCTCGGTATATTTGCACAGGGACCATTTTTAAGGGGCAGGACCGCTATTTTGGCGTATTATTGAACACTTTAAGGTAAAGAATATGCAACTCGAAACACAGTATAACCAGAACAAGGATCGGAAAAAATACAATATTGCTATTCAAAATCTTTTAGAAACACTTAAGGAAATTTTTATCGGAAATACAAATGCAATACAATAACTTTCAAAGTACTTCAAGAAAAAAAACAAATTTTTGGAATAAAAAATGTAGTTCTATGGTCAGAAAATGACATATTTCAGTTCAAAAAACTTCTGAATTTCGAGAGTCTTTATCGGAAATATGAAAAACTTTCAAAGTACTCCAAGAAATAAAGCTCAAACTCATCGAAATTTTTGAAAAACAAAGTTAAGTCCCATAATCAGAACACACCTTACTCTAGTGGAAAAACTTCTGAATTTCGAAAACCTTTATCGGAATTACGAATACGTCACGAAACTTTTAAAGTACTCAACGAAATATCCCTCAAAACCATCGAAATTAAAAAATCAAAAAATCAACTCCCCTGATCTGAAAAGACTTCAACTCAACCAACTTTTTTTTCTCAGTGCACCGCGCAGAACTCCCAACAAGAATTTGTTCGCTTAGCTCCTCAGCTCTCTCTTCTTCACTGCCTGGTTAGTTTGGTATTTGGTCCTGGGACGAGCCTGCACTTGCCACCGGCATTGTCATTGTTGACCAGCAGCTCCAACCAGTACGTGATACAAGTTCCACTCTGGACTCGGGATTTTCTTAAGACAAATGCAAACAATTCATTTTGGCCATGTTTTGTGGCCAGTGTAAGAAATTCAGTGGCCAGTCACGAAATATACAAATAACGTGCCTAATGTCACTTGCTTTGACATTTGCTCGGTTTTCGTCTGATTGTCTGTCAGTCTTCAGGTCTGCTGTCTTCTGAGAATGTAACGGCAAATGTGTAATAGTTATGGACTTGTATCAAAATTTAATTATGTCAAATATTTCACTGGCCAATTGAGGTGAGAGGGGGGCCAGTCCAAGTCAGAGTTTTCTTCTGTCTGCCCAGCTGTGGTCAGTTGAAGTTGGCACGTTAGTCAAACAAGTTTTAGCTGGAGCGGGGCGGGGGGAGCAGGGTTTGCTATGGGGTGCTGCTGTTGTTTCAAGGGGGGGTGGGGAGGAGGTCGGTCAGTGGTCACAGTCAGTGCCTCTACTCAAAGACCGAAAGACTGTCTGAAAGGAAAGAAGCTGCTGCCGCTGCTGCTGCTTCTGTGGCTACTGCGTCCACTTCATAGATTATTAAAGGGAAATGTTACACAGAAGCAAATAATTCTTATTCTTTTATTATGCTCTATGCGGCGAGGGTAGCTATGAGATAATTCTATAACGTTTCCATATTTGTTTTTGGCTCAAAGTCCATTATTATCTTTTTAAAGAGTCTTCTTCAGCTTAATGCTTTTAAATTAGAATTTTTTCAATTTTTGTAAGTAATTTTTCAATATACATAAATATCCTCGAAAAATCACATAAAGCGAACGTACTTTGGAGATCCACTTGCTGGAGATTTTTCGAACTCGGATTTAACGATACTTCTTCGTACCTATGCGAAAAGAAAATTCGAGATTTTATCCAAGACCCTGACATGTTGGACTGTTGAGAGCTTGGATTCGAAAAGCAATACATGAGGTTTTAAGAGATTATCTCAGAATCCTAATGTGCGGTGGTTTTTTGGATCTTGGATTTAGCGATACTCCCTTTGTGCATCCTTCGTCTTCAAAAAGAAAATTATATCAAGTTTTTAAAGGCTATCTCAGAATACTTGACATGCTGCGGTTTTCTTGAACTTGGATTCCGAAAAGAAATTTAAAGTGTGTTTTAAGAGACTATCTCAAAAGCCCTGATGTGCTGTGATTTTTTGGATCGCTGATTCGGGGACAAAAAATATGAGAAAACAGGAGCTGACCTCTGAACGCAAAAAAAGGCTTTTCTTTGATCTGACTGCGATACTCCAAATCTATTGCTAACTGACCCTCATATACATTGAGTCTCATAAGAGGAAGTATTTTGGAAATCATATCATGGAGGTTTTTCGACCTCGGATTCAGCGATACTCCCTTTGCACGCCCTTATTCAAAAAGAAAATGGTAAGGTTTTTAGAATTTATTTTAGAACCCAGAAATGTTGCCCCTTTTTTTTGGAATTTGTGTTATTATTATTGTGAGATGTGTCAGCTATAACATTTTGAACCACTTTTACTTAGGATTTTTCCCAAACTTTAAGTAGATCACCTCAAGTTGCTCAATATAGGACTTGGTAATCAGTACTTAACTTTCGAGCTGAATCTTCTACCGCTCAAATATATCCTCAGTTTAATAGGCTTCAGAAGAGTTTACCCAGGCCTTTTTTGACTATATCTTTTTATTTTTCGCTTAATTTGGGTAATCGTAATTAGGTTGAGAAGATCTCGCTTGATATCTCATTGCATGCATTCAAAAAAATAGTCTATATAATCCATAATGTCCACTGCTTGGACTGCTTTTTAGTCTCTCTTCGAATCAAAAATGAAATTTTTAGGGCCCCATTGACTAATCAATATGCAGGCTAGAATAAAAAATAACGATCTACATCAAAAATATATTTTTTTGGCTACATTCGTCGAATCCTCAAAATGGTTCTGTAACTTGAGAGACTTAGTCAATTTGGGATGTCCTACAGTTTTTGAACCTCCTCCACAATTCCTCCCTTTCTTGAAGTCCTTTCCTCCACATCAAGAAATAAATACTCTAGTATGTCATATTTTTTCATGTCAAGCGTTTATCTTCGAAATTCATCATAAGTCGCTTACTTATTAAGCTACCCTCGTAGTTTTCGCAAGCGTGTGTGTGTGTGTGTGTGAGCTGCGCTGCTTTTGCTGCTGCTGCTGCAGCAATCAATTCATGCATAAACCCTTATGACTTTATACGCTTCACGCTTTCCCCAACAAGTGCCCAAAGCACACGAACATGGCACAAGACCAAGCAAAATAAGAGCACAGATACACACACACACACACACACTCACACACAGATACAGATACACAAGACACATAGATACACACATGTGCAGATACATTCATATATTTGATGCGAAAACACACTCCAGAGCGTACGCCACAGTAATATTTTACTATAATGTTACGGAAAATAGCCAAGACGTGGTCATTTGAAATATTTTATTTTATTTCATTTCATCTAAATTTAAAAAAAAAAAACAAGTTAGAAAAAAAAAATGAGATGTAATACATGGCCAACGAAAGACAAGAGCTATAATAATGGTAACAGGAAAGTACGCCAAAATTTTGAAAGGTTTTTTAGGTAAAGGAGTATTTACTTGGATGGAGGGTCTTTGAATCGAGGGAGTTGTCTGTGGGATGTGTCCTGAAATTGGTGACGAATTAAGGAATATTTTAAAGTATAACTTTATTTAAATATATTTTTATTTTAATGGAGTAGTCAAAATTTTCATGAATTGTTTACAAAATGCTCGTTAGATCCCTACTTTGTGGTGGTCGATTTGGCCTATTTTGAAAAAGAAAATTAATATCTTCTAATAAATATATTACTATCAAAGGGTCTAGCTGGGTACCAAAAATAATTTGGAAAGATTGCAATAGTTAAAATCAGGCGCGGACGACTTTGGGATACCCTATACCACCATTATTGCCACCAAATGCAATACATTGCTTACAAACTGCAAAATATATTTTTTTGCGAAATTTTGGTCACAATGATGGGGATTTCTAAAAAACTTCCGAGATTTGGTTATGATATCTTCATAAATGCGCCATCTAACACTTTTTGTTTTTTTCAAGGTAATCTGAAACACCCCAATGAGAGCTATATAATGTAACCCAAATATCCTAAAAATAAAATAAACTTGTCTCTTATGGGATCAAGTTTATAACTTTGGTTGCTCTTTTTTATAGCGACCGACTATGTTATTAAACTGTCATAAAAAAGTCGGTTTAGGCCATATCTCCAAACGAGTAGAAGCAGCCATACCAAATACAATATCTTGTAAAAAAAGTGTATCAATAGCTGCCCCGAATAATTAAAAAAAAATTAATAATGGAAATATTTAAGGTATTTGTATAAACAAAAATGCTACCATATTATCCAAAATGTGAAAACATTTTCAAAATAAATATGTACCGTCATAAAAAAAATCAGCTGTGGTCATATATACGTCATCGTCAACGTTACCGTACCATATACCTAATGTAAAAAAATTGTTATTATCATCAATCTATTTCCATTAAATCTAGCTGGAAAAGGCACAAAAATGTGCTCCCAAAAATGTTGAAAACTAATGAAGAATATATTTTAGGTACATACCTATTATGTATGTGATGCTTATTCAAAAAACCCTTAAATAAAACCAGAAATTTATTAATCTAACTGCATCAAACAGAAAATTTTAGCTATATGCAGAATTAGGTTTGAGTCGGATAAACAAAAAATGTTCTTCTAACCAATCTTTTTTTTTAACGACCCTTAAGTCCTTATACGACTTATGGGAACTTATATATAATCAATCTATTTCCATCCAAGGAGCTAGCTGGACGAAGTACCAAAACGGCTCACAAATTTTTTGAAAAACTACAGAAGAAAGTATTTTAGGTAGAATTTCTGAAAATGTAACAGAAAGAACTACGCTAAGGGTTGGTCAATTTTTTTCGGTATAATATGTATATTTAAAAACTTAAATCCCACATTTTTTGCCAATCTCTTTACAAACAAACGAAACACAGCGAATTTTGATCAAAAAACTTTTTTGGCTGATCGGTCCTATGGGAGATGTAGTAAAAGTATATATAATATTGTAAAAAAATGTTTATAAAATTCATTACAGTGCTGGATTATTATGAAAAGGTGAAATATTCGTAAATTTTCCAAATATTTTGTCCATTAAAAAAATAAAAAAAATACACGCTTTGCATCTGGCGGCGCTCAAAGTAAAATAAGATGTCGAAAATGGATTTCCCGACCCCAAAACGCCTAAATACACATTTGGCTTAGAGGAAAAATACAATTTTTGGCCGATTTCAATGCAACGTCTATGTCGATTTTGGAATAATTTGGAAAAAACCTATTTTGAAAAGTGGTAGACTCGGAGATTGATTTTAGACTCATTGTTGGGCAAAGTTGCTTAGAGAATCAAAACCGCCGTGAGCCCCGAGAGACTTGTTTTGGTTCCGTGACAAATTGACCCGCCCTAATGTACACCAAAGATTGATTCAGATCGCTAGACTATATTATACGGCTACCAAATTAGTGAGCCCGAATAATTAATTTCATCAAATCCGAAATCAAAAAGTTTTCACTCTACGAAAGCATAGAAAGTTTTTCAAAAAGTACAAAAGTGGCTGCAAGCTCTTGTTAGTTATTTAACATTATAACAGATAAGCCTAGTACCAGAGTATTTTTTCTAAAAACCAAAAATAGTTCCAAGTACGAAAATCTGTTTTTTGAAAGCAAAAAAATTGGAGATTAAAAAATTTGTTTATATTGGAGATTTCGCGTAGAAGTATTAAAGGTGATACATGAGTATATACAGGGTGCCAATTTTTTTTATCGGTCTGTGAAATTAAATAGCTTTAAAAAAACTGATTTCTTTAAGTAAGCTAAATACAAATGCTGGTGCTTTCACAATTTTTTCAAAAACAATATCATCAATTGGACGACTTTATTGGGTCTATCCAAATTTTTGCTGTTTTTCTCGACTTCTGTAAAGAAAGTAGATCAATGATTTTTTTGACATAAAGGTCTATTCTTTGGTCATATAATGATAATCATGTATGGATTTCCCATTCACTAATTACAACAACTATGACGCTATGCACTATAAAAATGGTCACGGCTGTCATTCAAATTAACAAGCAATAATCACTACTTCTTTTAATATACAGGATCTCTATTTCTACACAATGTTTTGGTATAAAGAAATTTATAGTTAAAATTTTACTGAAACGACATTTTAAAAACATCAATCGGTTGATAAATCTCAAGACTGTTCAATGTTTACATACCAACATAAAAGATACCCGACCCTGTATATAAATAATAAAAAAAAAACGCACCACATGTGTTTTGTAAATCAAAATATATTAAAAATTTCGCGTATTTTTCGGTTAGGGTTTATATTTTTTATTTTTAATTTTACAGAATTGACCACTGTGCCGTGCTGTGAACGATATTCTTCTAAAGTTGGCCAAACTATGGTTTGTTTCTCCCTTGATGACGTAGCCGGTTCATCGGCTCAGACGGCGCTGATCAAATATTTCCAATCATAATTGAAAGCTCTTAAAAATATAAAAATTTTAATAAGCTTATAATTCTTTCGCCCTATGCTTCAATAGGAGATAAAGGAAATCATATATATATAATTCTTTCGATTGTATATTTATCTTATCTTTAAATTTAGCAGGCTTTAACTTAAGCTTTCCAATCTTTAACTCCATTCCTCTTTTGAAAAATTTTGTTCTGGTTATTGCATTTTTTATTATACTCTTCTAATATTACGTTTTTTATTAATAGAATACTCATACATCTCTATTAATTCAAGCCACCGCCGTTTGAATTCGGCCATGACCTGTAAGTCCCTGTTCTCTTGGAACATGAATAGAGATCCCATGCTCCGCCCAGGGGCGACTTACAAAATAGTCTATAAGGGAAAACATTACTATAATATATCTTCAAAGTTCTTTATATGAAGCTCTTTAAAATGTAATCTTCTTGCAGACATTTGATTGTACGAAAATTAGGGCACTCTGCCCAAAACTGTCTAATAAAATGCGTCAATATCTGCCAGTGTGTACATAAGTGTGGAAAGCATTTTTTGTATTCCTAAAAATTTACCTTGACTAGATGAATGTTTTCCCTTTGAATGTTTTCCCCATCATACTACATTAGATAATAAAGAGGTTTCCGATGTCTACTTCCTTCTCTTGCATAAATTTTTGAATTGTATAATTTTATAAATTTAAAAAATTGGAGGTACCAAGTTGACCAGATTCTATTGTAGACGTAAAAGATTTACGAATATAACAATAATTCTAGAGTAGCAAGATCTATGACAGAGAGTGAAAGACCAAGAGCGTCTAGTTTGTGGAGGTTAGTAAAACTCCCTTCAATAAGTGGTCATTATTTGGATTAATAGAATATTAGCCGTGTTGTTTATTTATGAGATATTATAACTAAAACCTAATGCCATGGAGTTTCCAAAAGAAGGAACAAAAATGGAATTGAAATACTCAATTTTTCATACTTTAAATAAAGTTCGGACGCACTTTAAATAAAAACTCCCTTTATAAGAATTGATTAAAAATGTGAACTAGTTCATAATTGGCGTTTCGAGTAGTTTAGTTGGGAAATCCAGCTAACTGCCCTGAAACAAATAAGTATGAAGTATCCCCGATTAAAATACAATCAAATGAAAATAATTTTCTTAGAGGTCTGTTCTGTACTCCTTCAACAACTTAAGTAGAATTAGATTAAAGCCAGTATAGTTGAAGTTTTTCGGTTTTTTAAAGAGTTGTCTAAATAGTGCTTAAAGTTCTTTTTTAAAACTAACACAGTGCCTAGGTCTCTAAACTCAAGTTTACCTTAACTCTCCGAGCAATTACGGAAGGAACATGGCTGATTCAAATAAGTAACTTACGGCAATTGATTTTATATAAGTTTAACTACTCATAGTTCTGGGAGTTCTGACTCCTAATCCTAATCCACTGTGTGTGACTTTCCACGCTTGTTATCATCCCAAAGGCTCATGAGCTGCCATTTTGGCAATAAATCATGATTCGAAGGCTCTTGTGAAATCCTTGATAAGGAACTGAGTACCCTAAGCGTAAAGTTTCGCTGTATGCATGCGGAATGCTCGATTGCAAATTTAAAGGAATCTCAAAGTTATCTGCACAGTGGTTACATAACTACGTGATATGTATGAAGAAAAGGTCTACGGAATATCTAGAGCAATCCATGGATATAAGGTGCAAGGACTCTCTGCGTGCACTCACTATAACAAGGACAAGTGCCCATTGATTCATGGCCTGCAAGTGTGTGGAGTTTTTTTTCGGGTGGGGGGGAAATGGAAATGGGAATGGAAATGTGAGTGAGTGTTTGGTATGGACGGATGTATGAATGTTTTTGGTGTGTGTCCGGTTTGAAATTATTGGGTGCTCCCACGGGTGTCGTAAGTATGGACGAAATGTTTGGTTTCTCTGCATAGTTAGTTAGGTCCTTTATGCTCTTCTTTTGCTTTTAGGTTTTTCTTTTCTTTCTGGCGTTGGTTTTGGCCTTTTTTCATCTCATTGGATTGTTAGAGTGACCACAGATTGGGTAGCACAGAGGGCACATATAAAATGTTTTATTATGCTATTTTAAATTTCATGAACAGCTGCCATATAAACGAAATGGATCGTTAAAATTGAAAGTGTTCAGGCATGAAAATTTTCAATGCTAATAACAATTACCCAACTTGCTATGATATAAAACATTCCGAAAAAAAAAATATAAAATCATTAGATATATGCACCTGTAATGGACAGATTGAAGTTCAGCGTCTTCAAATTTTTTTTCTTTTGTTATACAAGTGCGAGGCAGTTGGAAAAGTAGTCGGTGGAAGAAAAATATAAAATTATATTTAAAAAAATATATAGATGGTATTTTCGTGTTTCTCATCCCAAAATTACCCCAAAAAAAAGAAGGTTAATTTTTCGTGAAAGTAGTGTAATTTAGCGAGTTATCGATAACAAAAAATTGAAATAAACCATCTCTTAAGGCATATCTTTCAAACGACTAAATTAATTCAATTTTAAGATATTATATAGATTTTTAATTAATATATATTATGTGATTAGAGTCATAAGAGGCTCTCTTGCACTCTTTAATTTAGGAAGTTCTACCTTTCATCCAATGGTGAGTGAAAACGAGGGCCGTAGAGAGTAAATCCGAGCCCGGGCGGGAAAATGCACCGGCCCCTGTATTACAACTTTATCTATAATTACGACAGTATGACAGTACGAAAGTAATTACACTGGATCTCTTAGATAACTCCGGGCCAGGGAGGAATCCGCTTTTCCCCCATCGCTCTTCTGGCCTGGTGATAACTATCATTAAAATGTGACCAAAGAAAAGAAAAAAAGTGGGACCACACAATAAAGAGAACATTTAAAGTTTGCTCTCAGAATGCAAAATTTCGGTTAGAGTCTCATGGGACTCCCAGACTGACTGTTTCATAATATCAAGACCAGGACTTATATATTTCCATCAGAATAAGGCACCCATAAGCCAGTCAAAGCAGAAAAGAATGCTTATATGACTTTTTGGATTCTTAAGGAGTGTTCCACAGAGAACTTGTGCCGCAAGGAGCAACTCTTATTGGGGTGGAGGTCCTTGAACGACTGAGAAAATGCATCTCTCTCCTAAGCCTCAAAACCTTCAAGCGACTCCATCACGACAACTCGCTGAACGACACAGCTCTCCATGAGGCTTCGTAGAGGGCTCGACACAACGTCTCCGTGCCATCTCAGCCATCTCACAGACCCGACATTGGCACCTCAAATTTTGTACTCTTCTCCCTCCTCAGCTCTCCACAAGGCTTTGTACATGGCTCGACTCAATTTCGCCGTGCTGTCTCAGCCATCTCACAGTACTGACATTGGCACCTCAAGCTTTGTACTTGTCTCTCTCCTCAAAACAGCTCCGAATAGAGATAATCTCGTTGAAAGCTCTACTACTGTCCACAACGAGGCAGGTTCAGAGCATTCTGACTACCGACTTTCAGAATACGTACAAGAGCTAGAAATCCCGCTTTGGTTTTTTTAGTAAATCTTTCATTAGCAGTTCTTGACCTTTCTCTATTATATCTATTATTATCCATTTATACCTATTTATATCTGACTTAAGTTTTATTTCCTTTTAAGGTTTATTCAGGCCACAGGAGGACACTCTGACTGGGGTGAACGGTCCACCACTGCGGTATGACAATGAGCCCTACCCTTTGGCCTGAGTAGGATGGGACGTCAAGTCCCGACTGCCGTCAAACGTAACCTTACCGATAGCCGAGATGTCAACTACGATACATTGTGACGTCACAGGCAACATGATTCAATCTAGACTACCATCAAAGTTGCCGATGAACAACACAAACAAAATGGTTGCTCATCCGATTTCTTAACTCCGCCGCTAACTTTAAAGGCTACCCTCGCATCTGCGCCTTCGGTCTCTATCTCATGGTCGAGTACACTTTGGAGTGTTTAAATTGAAATGTGACAATGTGAGGTGAGCGAGCGTGCAGAGAGCGAGGGAGAGGGAGGTAAGTCAGTCAAACTCTTTCATTGCCGGTGACAATTTAAAAAACCGGCACATTGCTTTTGACACCGTTGACAGGTGACAGAATTAGCCTTGAACAACCGAAGCCTTCGTTGTTGTTGTTTTTATTGTTGTCGTCGTTCTTCGTCGTTGTTGTTGTTGTTGTGTTCGTTCAGGTTCTTTCCCCTTGTCTTGACTCGTCAACGCCACCACAACTTGTTGTTCTTGTTGTCTTTTTTTTTTCTTTTTTCCTTATTCAACTTGGACAATTGTTTTTGTTGTCTGTTTGGGTTTGATGTTGTTTTTGTTGTTGCCGTTGTTGCTGTTGTTGTTGTTGTTGTTGCTGCCACAATGGCTCGTTACTAATCGCGTTTCTGTCACAGAAATTAAACGACTACGCGTTTGACAGATAAATTGACACGATCAAGTGCACCCCATGCTACAGACATGCACATTAAAGGTGGATTAAGCGAAATGGCAACTCTACGAAATACACTGAGAAAAATTAGAACTGCTTTGCTATTTTTGCGCAATAAATTTTGCTCTAGGAATTTCTAAATTAATTCAATGTTTCCTTTAGTGCGTGGTCACACTTTTTCTCTAATGTTTGGTCACATTTTTATGATAGTTATCATCAGGCCTGTTAAGAGATGGGGGATAGGCGGATTCCTCCCGGTCACGGAGTTTTCTAAGAGACCCGGTGTGATTACTGTCGTATTGTGTTTTTTCGGTGCTGTTTTGTGGATGGAGAGGGAGGGTACAAAGTTTGATGTGCCATGTAAGATGGATAAGGCGGTATTGCTTGCTTGTGTCGTGCCATGTACGAAGCCTCATGGACCCCTGTGTGGTTCAGCGGATTCCTCCCGGACCCGGAGCTTTCTAAGAGACCCGGTGTAGTTACTGTCGTGATTCCAGCTAAAGTAGTATTAGAGGGGCCGGCCTATTTTCCCACCCGAACCCGGATTTTCTCTCAACGGCTCTAGTTATTAGTTACAATTGGATGAGAGGTAGAACTTCCTAATTTAAGGCAAACATATTATTTTGCTTTTCGCAATAAGTTCAGGTGAATGACGAATAAAACCCCTAAAACTTCATGACGTCTTAAAAGTTAAAGCATCTCCGAAACACAAATACCCTCTAACTCTCTCCCTGGCTATAGGAGATATAAAGAAAAAAGGCGCTTCACTGTGGTAACTGTTCCGTAAAATGCTTCGAGTTTCGAAGAAATTGTGGAACGCCAAAGCAGATCGTCTTTTACCAGGATCTTACAATTATAAATAAGAATGTCACAAAAGTCAATTCCTTGAGGAATTCAAAATGTATTCGGGAAAATCTATTTTTGAAAGCTGAAAGCTACATATCCGTTCAAGGTGCCAATAAGTCTAGCCGCTTGCCAGAGTGCGTATATCTCCGATTGAAAAACGCTGCACCAGTCGGGGAGGCGGAATGAAAGCTTCCTCGAAAGCTCTTCAAAGAAGACACCTGCTCCTGTGTCCTCATCCATCTTCGAACCATCAGTATAGATGCTCAGCTATTTCCCTTTTAAGGGGGTTCTTTTCATCCAATCTTTACACGTTGTAAATCGATAAATTGGGACTTTCCTCTACACTGGCAAAGGGATATTTTCTTCGGACCGTGCTATTCTAACTATGGATGGTGATCTGACATCGTGGAATACCAAATAAGTTCAAACATGGTCAAGTGCACTACGAATCGCACGTTCTGATGAACGATTATTCGGTCCATAAATTGTACGAATAGCTCTATAAGTTTTTACAACAGAACACTGATTTTAATTAAAAATCTCGAAGATTTGAAGACGTTCTTGTGTCTGCGAATTTTATCATGATGAATTGTAAGGCCTTACTGAATAAAATAAAACTTAAGTTTGTCAAAAGGGACAATGGGTTTCAAAGACATTCCTTTCGGAAATCCTGACCCTAATAAAAAAAACAACCTTTCTTTTTTGGCTGAAATGTCAAGAAATTAAATTTTGGATTCACATATTCTTGTTAGTCCTTACTGAATATAATGATATTCATATTTGTCAAAAGTGACAACTGGTTTCAAAGATATCCCATTCGGAAATCCGGACCCTATTATAAAACACCCTTTATATAAAGTGACCAACAACGGTGAGCGGCATAAAATGAATTTTGGCTTTATTTTAAAGGTAGACTGATGGAACGAGAAATCATGTGCAAAAGGATTATTTTTTCATTAACTTCATATCTCTTCATAGTGTACCTGAGGTTTCCTCGATACTGGGGGACTTGGCTTAAGGATTAAAAGATTATACTTACGTTCATACTTTTTTAGGGTCTTTTTACAGTCTTGCAATAAGATTTCGGATTAAAATTTGCGAATTGTATATCTTTTCATCCTGCCATAAATAATTCTCAAACATCGCCTTCTTTTTGTCCAATTTTGAAAGAACCTCCTCTTAAAAGCTATAACATCTCCCAAATACAAAAATAGTCTAGGGAACTTTGTGGTCATAGGAGATTTGAAGGTAACTATTTCGTAGGTTGCTTCATTCTGAATAGACCGCAATAATTTGTTACCCAAATGTTTTGAAGAATTTGGGGATCGTCTTTCACCAGGACAAAGCCGAATCTCACAGAGTCAGGTCAAGCCTTTTAAAAGCCTCTTTTAACATTTTTACAAAGTAAAAAAAATACTTTCCATATAATAAAAATTAATTATTGTTATTGTGTTATTATTAATTATATAAGAAATATAGTAAGTAGTATATTTCATCTGAGAACATTTGTTAAGCGCTCTTTTAATGAATAACCCCTTGTTTTCTCTAACTGTACTTAGCCCCGAAACTCGCCAAGTCTATTTTGTCACACAAACAGATATTTCTTTTGGCGCTCGTCGTGGACGTACCCAAGACAGCCAGGTTGGAAGGGGGAACACCCCACTCAGCATCTTAAACGAATTTCTATTAAAAAGGGATGTCAATAAAGTAAGAGAGGTATTTGTTTCTAATTGAATGTCAACAATTTACTTACATATTGGGTCCAACATTAAAGCCAATACCAACTTCAAGGCCAAGTGACAAATACGCCAACGACAAAGTTTTTGGTTTTTGGCATCTTGACAGTTTAATGTGACGTTTTACATGAGCACTATATGAGACCAATATGGTCAAAACAGATACATTTAAAAATTATCAGATACAAATGTATCGCAAGAATTGCGCATAAAATACAGCTGGGTGGGCTTGGTAAAGTCAGGAAAAATCGAAATTCCGATTTGCATTGTGTTTTGACAGTAATTGTTTGAAGATTATTAAGTTTTCATGACTCTTTCTAGCTAGATCTCAAGTTAAATCTAAGAGATGGTGTACTTTAATTGACTTATTGTTATTTGTTAGAGTAATTCTGTGACTAAAGGCATTCTCTGTAATTAAGATCTAAGGGGCTTATAAACTGGACATATAAGTCTGCTAAGTCTGATAGGTAGTATATGAAAAATGCTCCAA
>JBAMAX010003700.1:0-54798 GCA_037043745.1 Chymomyza amoena
GGGACGTCAAGTCCCGTCTGCCGCCCAAACCTAACCTAACCAATAACTGAGATGTGAATTTCTATACATTGTGACGTCACTGTCAACACGATTCTATCTAGACTCCCATCAAAGTTACCGATGAACAACAAAAAACAAAATGGTTGCTCATCCGATTTCTTAACTCTGCCGCTTACTTCCAAGCCTGCCCTCGCATCTGCGCCTTCGGTCTCTATCTCATGGTCGAGTACACTTTGGAGTGTTTAAATTGAAATGTGACAATGTGAGGTGAGCAAACGAGCAGAGAGCGAGGGAGAGGGAGGTAAGTCAGTCAAACTCTTTCATTGCCGGTGACAATTTAAAAAACCGGCACATTGCTTTTGACACCGTTGACAGGTGACAGAATTAGCCTTGAACAACCGAAGCCTTCGTTGTTGTTGTTTTTATTGTTGTCGTCGTTCTTCGTTGTTGTTGTTGTTGTGTTCGTTCAGGTTCTTTCCCCTTGTCTTGACTCGTCAACGCCACCACAACTTGTTGTTCTTGTTGTCTTTTTTTTTTTTCTTTCCTTATTCAACTTGGACAATTGTTTTTGTTGTCTGTTTGGGTTTGATGTTGTTTTTGTTGTTGCCTTTGTTGCTGTTGTTGTTGTTGTTGCTGCCACAATGGCTCGTTACTAATCGCGTTTCTGTCACAGAAATTAAACGACTACGCGTTTGACAGATAAATTGACACGATCAAGTGCACCCCATGCTCCAGACATGCACATTAAAGGTGGATTAAGCGAAATGGCAACTCTACGAAATACACTGAGAAAAATTAGAACTGCTTTGCTATTTTTGCGCATTAAATTTTGCTTTAGGAAAACCCAAACTAATTAAATGTTCTTTTTAGTGAGTGGTCACACTTTTTTTCTTATCTTGGGTCACATTTTTATGATAGTTATCATCAGGCCTGATAAGAGATGGGGGATAGACGGATTCCTCCCGGTCACGGAGTTTTCCTAAGAGACCCGGTGTGATTACTGTCGTATTGTGTCTTTTCGGTGCTGTTTTGTGGAGGGAGAGTAAGAGTGTCCATGTAAGATGGATAAGGCGGCATTGCTTGCTTGAGTCATGCCACGTACGAAGCCTCATGGACCCCTGTGTGGTTCAGCGGATTCCTCCCGGACCCGGAGCTTTCTAAGAGACCCGATAATTACTGTCGTGATTCCAGCTAAAGTAGTAATAGAGGGGCCGGGATATTTTCCCACCCTGGCTCGGATTTTCTCTCAACGGCTCTAATTATCACTCACAATTGGATGAGAGGTAGAACTTCCTAATTTAAGGATGGCAAACATATTATTTTGCTTTTCGCAATAAGTTCAGGTGAATGACGAATAAAACCCCTAAAACTTCATGACGTCTTAAAAGGTAAAGCATCTCCGAAACACAAATGCCCTCTAGCTCTCTCCCTGGCCATAGCAGATTTCAAGAAAACAAGGCTCTTCATTGTTTGGTAGCTATTCCGTAGAATGCTTCAAGTTTTAAAGAAATTGTGGAACGCCAAAGCAGATCGTCTTGTACCAGAATCTTACAATGATAATTAAGAATGTCACAAAAGGGAATTCCTTAAGGAACTCAAAATTTGGTCTGGAAAATCCATTTTTGAAAGCTGAAAGCTACATATCCGTCCAAGGTGCCAATAATTCTAACCGCTTGCCAGAGTGCGTATATCTCCGATTGAAAAACGCTACACCAGTCGGGGAGGCGGAATGAAAGCTTCCTCGAAAGCTCTTCAAAGAAGACACCTGCTCCTGTGTCCTCATCCATCTTCGAACCATCAGTATAGATCCTCAGCTATTTCCCTTTTAAGGGGGTTCTTTTCATCCAATCTTTATACGTTGTAAATCGATAAATTAGGACTTTCCTCTACACTGCCAAAGGGATATTTTCTTCGGACCGTGCTATTCTAATTATGGATGGTGGTCTGACATCGTGGAATACCAAATAAGTTCGAACATTGTCAAGAGCACTACGAATAGCACGTTCTGATGAACGATTATTCAATCCATAAATTTTACGAATAGCTCTATAAGTTTTTAAAGCAGAACACTGATTTTGATTCATAATATAAAGCATTTGAAGACGTGCTTGTATCTGTAAATCTTATCATGATGAATTGTTAATCTTTAGAGAATAAAATGAATTTTCAGCTTTTCAAAAGTGACAATTGGTTTCAAAGACATTCCTTTCGGAAATCCTGCCCCTATTAAAAAAACAGCCTTTCTTTTTTGGCCGAACTTAAAAAAATAATGTCAAGAAATTAAATTTTGGCTTCACATATTCTTTGTTAGTCCTTACTGAATATAATAATATTCATATTTGTCAAAAGTGACAACTAGTTTCAAAGATATCCCATTCGGAAATCCGGACCCTATTATAAAACACCCTTTATATAAAGTGGCCAACAACGGTGAGCGGCATAAAATGAATTCTGGCTTTATTTTAAAGGTAAACTGATGGAACGAGAAATCATGTGCAAAAGGATTATTTTTTCATTAACTTCATATCTCTTCATAGTGAACCTGAAGTTTCCCTGATACTGGGGGGCTTGGCTTAAGGATCAAAAGATTATACTTACGTTCATACTTTTTAGGGTCTTGTTACAGTCTTGCAATAAGATTTCGGATCAAAATTTTGTGAAGCACTTCCACAATCAAAACAGGAATTGTATGTCTTTTCATCCTGCTATAAATAATTCTCAAACATCGCCTTCTTTTTGTCCAATTTTGAAAGAACGTCCTCTTAAAAGCTATAACATCTCCGAAATACAAAAATAGTCTAGGGAACTTTGTGGTCATGGGAGATTTGAAGGTAACTATTTCGTAGGTTGCTTCATTCTGAATAGACCGCAATAATTTGTTACCCAAATGTTTTGAAGAATTTGGGGATCGTCTTTCACCAGGAAAAAGCCGAATCTCACAGAGTTAGGTCAAGCCTTTTAAAAGCCTCTTTTAACATTTTTATAAAGTAAAAAATTCTTTCCATATAGTAAAAACTAATTATTGTTATTGTATTATTATTAATTATATAAGAAATATAGTAAGTAGTATATTTCATTTGAGAACATTTGTTAGGCGCTCTTTTAATGAGTAACCCCTTGTTTTCTCTAAGTGTACTTTGCCCCGAAACTCGCCAAGTCTATTTTGTCACACAAACAGATATTTCTTTTGGCGCTCGTCTGTTGGACGTACCCAAGACAGCCAGGTGGGGAGGGGGGAACCCCCACTCAGCATCTTAAACGAATTTCTATTAAAAAGGGATGTCAATAAAGTAAGAGAGGTATTTGTTTCTAATTGAATGTCAACAATTTACTTACATATTGGGTCCAACATTAAAGCTAATACCAACTTCAAGGCCAAGTGACAAAAACGCCAACGACAAAGTTTTTCGTTTTTGGCATCTTGACAGTTTAATGTGACGTTTTACATGAACACTATATGAGACCAATATGGTCAAAACAGATACATTTAAAAATTATCAGATACAAATGTATCGAAAGAATTGCGCATAAAATACAGCTGGGTGGGCTTGGTAAAGTCAGGAAAAATCGAAATTCCGATTTGCATTGTGTTTTGACAGTATTTGTTTGAAGATAATTAAGTTTTCATGACTCTTTCTGGCTAGATCTCAACGTAAGCTTAAGAGATGATGTTATTGCCTTGACTTATTGTTATTTATTGAATAGCATAACCCTGCGACGAAAGTAATAATGTAATTAAGATCTAAGGGCTTTGCAATCTGTATTTAGAAGTCTGCTAAATCTGATAAGTAATATATGAAAAATGCTTCAAATTAAAGCGCATAAGTTCTCGGATAAGGAAGAATAAGCATAAGATGTAGATATAATATTTTTGCGCTTGAAATTTAAATTAAAAAAAAAACTTTTAATTTTCATAAGAAGAATTGAGCTTGAAATGTAGGTTTAAATTTTTGATAGAAAAAATTTTTTTATTTTAATATGAATGCTTTATATGTAGATTTAATTTTATTACAGATTATTATACATATAAAAAATGTTCTAAAATAATGCGCATAATCTCTCAGCTTATCTAGACTTTAATTTTTTTTAAGGAGAATTGTGCTTTAGATGTAGGTTATATTTTTTTATAACAAATCTTTTATTTTAATACGAAGAATTGTGCTTTAGATGTAGATTTAATTTTTTGATAATAATCCTTTTAATTTTAGAACGAAGAATTATGTGTCTGCATCTGATTTATTTTTTTTTATTGAAGATTATGAGAGATTAATGGGACCTAACCGAAGGGTTCGAAATTCGAGCTACATCCCACCGTAAGATTGTAAGACTCCACTAAAATAATAGCTATTCGTAAGGTGTAAATTTATATAAAAAGTAAGGAATTTATTAATTTATTTTTACTAATAGTCACAATATTTTTCTTCTTCAACAGATCTTCATCTTACGAAGTCCAGAAATGGGAACAATTTTAGCTAATTTTTATCATATCAGGCAAGCCGTCGACCGACAAATTTATAATCGTCAGTGGCCACCTCACGTTCCAATTAAGTTAGAAGAACGAATCCATATTAAACTAGAGGGCTTTGCCACCTGCCGAATATTCACCGAATTTTCATTTGTATTTACTAGGCATTAAAATCTATTCTTGATTTTCCACTTGACTTAGGTTTAACACAACCCTATATAATGATAATTCAAATCCCAAAGTTAGAAGCTAAGTTATTTGAAATTTATTTCTTTTATCCCCAAAAATACCATCGCATGTCGATTTGAAAAACAAAGAAATTTTTCCCTAAAAATATTTGAACCTGACAAAAGTTTACTTTTTTAGACCCAAGCTGATTTTATGCGGAACGCTATGAGATGTGTTCCGACTTGATGGGAACTTTAAATGCAGAATTAGGGAGATGAAAAAAGTAATTTACTTGCCCTCTGGGGCAATTACTTTTTACTAAGTATATATTATTCGGCTATAATCTTTAGGTTCCGGTTCTTATCGAATAGTTATTAATAGAAATACCTATGCTTCACAAAGGCCTAACTGACAAAATAGAACATCAGGTAAATTATTATTATAATATTTATACTTCGAACTTGCGAACTCCTGCGATTCCATCAGAGCAGGACTAGGATGGTGATGGGAGTTTTATGACATATTGACTGAGCGGATGACGACAACATCTTTCCTAGCTGCGAGGATAAGGAGGAGATAGAAAGCATCCAACATCACTCACACCCAGCACTTCTTAGAAAAAGCACCATGTAACAGAAAAACTCTTCTTGGAAAATCTGGCGAGTCTTAGAAAATTTGACTATGTGGGGATTGGCTCATTGTATCGAAACCTCATAAGGTTTGAGCAAGCAGATTAGACGGAGCCAAACCTGCTATTTTACCTCCCCCACACTCAGCTCTTCTATTCTCTTCCCATTACCATTACTTTATGTAAACTTCCCCATTAATTAGGCAATACCATGGGACCGTAAGATCTCCGGGTGATCTCGAGCCTTGTTCCGAGCAGCCTTAGTAACTTATCCTAACCCATAATAATAATTTCCCTGACTGACGCCCCTGGTAGGGGCATGGCCCAAAGAGAACAGGGACCTGCAGTTTATAGAAGAATCCGAAATGCGGTGTCTTGAATTAATTGAGATTTTCTGGGGCTTAACCTAAGCCTATTAATTCTGTGCGGTATTGTAGCAAGAAACTTCCTCTTCTTGGCATACAATTTCATATCATATACTTAAATGGAGATTTTTATGCTTTAATATTTCCCTAATTCCAGCAACATTCGAAGAAAGTAATTTATCAGAATCAGATTTTTGCAACCCTTTACATGTTAGCGCTAATATCATTCCAAAATTCTAATTTTATTAACTACATAAAATATCTCAACCTCAAATATTAAAAAAAACATATTACCCCTTTAGGCCAACTTTAACCCCAAATACCATTAGAAGCTCAAACTCCCAAAAGTACCATTGACACTCTTGGCCCAGTTTTTGGAACACAAACCATATTGACCCCAGCTAATAAGACAAATTTTTTAATTGAAACCTGTAGCGGGGCATTTACACTTTATGGGAAAACTTTATCACTGGAAAATTGTTAAAAATATTCCTACTATTTATATGGCATCCATGGCACATGTGTCCATGCCCATCCCATTCCTTATGTCGTTCGTCGTCTGTCGATATATTCCGTTTGTGTATACACATTGATATGTTTACATTAACTTTTAAATAAATCAAAATTTAAAATCAACACGCCGAACTTTAAATACACTTTTTAAATATGTCTACGAAAAAATATAACAATCTTGGTTAGGGTATTAAAGCATAAAAGGCTTTACACCATAATTAAGTAGATGTTGTATGCGACTATTAGAAATTGGCGCCAACATTTTCTTCTTTTTTAAGATTAGTTTCCAGACAACAGACAGTAAAAATTGTGGAGTAATTGGCGCTAAACCGCCTACAAATCATCACAAAAATGTGACGAAATAAAATAAACAAACTGTCAAATGTCAAGACTATTCATAAACATTTCTCTCTCCAAATATGCCTTAGTGTGTGTGTGTGTATCTGTGTGTGTGTTTGTTTGGGAGTATGAGTGTTGGTGCATAAAAACAGATTCTTTCACTGGTGGCATTTTCTTGGCCCACTCACTTCAGATCCCCCTCAGCCCTGAGTACGGAATGCCGTGAACTGCCAGCATAATTCTGTGGTGACAGGGCACACACATACACATAGACACACACACACATAGATACACACACATACCCATATAGAAACGGAAAAACATTCTAAGAGCGCCACATACAGTAGCATTTACAATTAGAATTAGAGATGGGCACGGTACCGGATACAACGTGATCTTAGGAAAGTTTTAAAGAAACAAACCAAATTCTTCTTTCCTGCCAGAGTCCTGACAATTTTGATACAAAATGTAGTCGGAGAAATCATTGCACGAATTTCTACTACTGAAACTAACGATGTGTTCATGACCGCATGCAATGTAATCGTGAGAAAATTAAAAAAAAACGCACATCGATAAGCTTACTTGGGAAGCTATTAAAAACTTTTTTTTTTGGGAAAAAGCCGTCTATCGCTGAAATTAATAGCCACACAAATTTGGCTAAAGCTAGGTACACACGATGCAAACAATTTGCAGCAAGTTGATTGCTGCAATCAAATTTGCGCGTGTAAACACGAGTGCAACCATTTTGCTGCAAACAAAGAACTTGCAAAATTTTATTGCAGCAATATTTTTTGCTTGTCGTCTGTATACACTATTTTACCGTTATCTTGGTTGCGTCAGTTGCTTGCTTGTTTGCATGTGCTGTTTGCTTTCAGTCGCAATATTGCAGCAAGCAAAGCAACATGTGGGATCGCGAGAAAACGATAAAATTAATTGAATTGTACGAGAATAATTCTGTTTTATGGGATGTCTCGTCAGCAGACTATAAAAATAAGCATAAAAAGCAAAATGCTTATCGCGAAATTGCTGAAAAATTAGACAAAAGTGATGATGAAATAAAAACAAAAATTCATCATTTGCGTACTCAATTTTTGCAAGAGGTGCGCAGAGTGAAGCAAAAAAAGAGTGGCCAGGGTACATCGGACAACTATACCAGCAAATGGGAGTTTTTCGATGCCCTTAAATTTATTAAAAATGACGACGGAAATAATTATAAAATTCAAAATTTGGTAAGTAGTACAGTTTATTGAACATATCGTAGTAATTACTTATTTTATATATGTTTATATTGCCATGAAACTTCACCATCAGGCGAAACAAAAAAATTTTTAAATTCTTCACGTATATCTTTTGCTTCAGTAGAGTTTTGCGTACTTCTTTGAATTGGTATGCAGTTTCCTTCTAACGTCAGATCGTTACGCCAAGTACCTGGTACCACTTCTCCATCAACTTCATTATCGAATGTTCCATTCGGAGCATATTTTTGTTTTGACTCTTTCTTGGCCATCAACCAGTTATGTAATGCGCAAACTGCAGAGACAACATCTATTGTCTTTTCTGGCCCAAGTTCCAATGGCTTTCTTAAAACCCGAAATCTATTTGCCATTATGCCAAAAACATTTTCTACCACTCTTCTTGCTCTGGAAAGACGGTAGTTAAAAACACGATTTGGAGCTGGTTGATTTCTGAATGGATATGGTTTCATTACGTATCTTTTCAATGCGAAAGCATCATCCGCTACAAGTACATAGGGCACCTTTAGATCTCGACCTGGAAGTGGCTGCTCTTCAGGAACATTAAGTTGTTCATTTTGTAACGCATATGATAGACTACATGCGTTAAAAATTCCTCCATCAGAAATTCTTCCTCTGCCTCCTACATCGAAGTAAATTATTTTATAGTTTGCATCTGCTAACACCATTAGCACAACACTATGCGTGCCCTTATAGTTGAAGTAGGTACTACCACTGTTAGACGGAGCTTTCATAACTACGTGTTTTCCGTCTAATGCACCGATACAATGAGGAAAGTTCCAAATACTTTCAAAATCGGATGAAATTTTAAGCCACTCGGTTGTAGAATTGGGAACCTAAGAAAATTCAAATAAATTATTAATATATTGTTTACATTTTCAATTTATACTTTTTCACATATATTTAGGATCTAAGTGAAAGCGCCGTTAACACAATATTCTTAGGAGAGGCACCATGTTCAGCTAATTCGTCAATAACAACAGATGACGTACCAACTACATCCAAAGCAAAAAAAAGAAAACGTGACGAGATACAATTTAAGGACGAAGATCTGCTTATTAAAAAGGCAAGCGCTTTACTCGATAAGCCAGCGGATGATAATCAGGTGTTCGGTGATTTCGTTGCATCTGAGCTCAGATTGTTGAAATCACACCAAAATAGACTTCTGCTTCGCAGAAAAATTCAAAGAGCTATTTTGGAAGTATCGGAAATCGATAGCGAGGGCACTTTAACTTGTTCCACACCTAATATCGTGTACTCGTCTACCAATTCTCCAGTTTTTGGCTTTTCAGATGGTAAAAAAGTAATTGCATATATAATTTACATACTTACTTTAAGATATTCCCTTCTCAGGCAATTATATACAGCTCGGCAACACTCCGGCACAATGCTTGCAACCGTACTCACAGGAATGCGAAAAAGAAACATCAGAGAATGATATGAATCACCTGTAAAAAATTAAATTACATCAATAAACATATTACTTAAAAGTTCATAAAAATGTTAATTATATTTAATACATACCCGTGGCTAAAAAACGCAATGTCAGGGCTAATCGCTCATTTGGTGGAATCGCAGGACGCATTACAGTGTCTTGTTTAGTTATGTAGTTTTTTACTTTTTCTAATAAAAAATTGAAATCACTGACTGACATGCGAAAAAAATTGTAATAGTTTGTTTCATCGCCATTTTGCAGCTCTTTTAAAAGGTTCTGATGCACTCCTTTTTCATCTCTTTTGGAAATCCACTCTTTCACCTAGCACTTTCTTTTTTTTGCAGACTCTAATCTTCTCACTTTTTTACGTTTAATTATAATTGCTAATATAGCAATAGCAGCAACTCTCGATTTTTGTGCCGACATAATATAAACACGTCGTTATTTCTTGACTTTCACAAAACAACAGAACTGGCAAATGAGTGTCACTTGCAAGCACTGCAAACAAAAAATGAAAACACGTGTAGACATTAACGCAATGTATTGCACGAAATAGCCATGCAAAAGTTTGCGTGCAACACAAAAATTGATTGAAGCAAGAAATTTTCTTGCAATATTTGCATAGGTGTAAACATTTGTGCAAACTTTTGCTGCAAATTATTTTCAACTTGCTGCAAATTGTTTGCATCGTGTGTACCTAGCTTAAGAAACACAATCAGAAAGAGATTAAAACATGATCTTGAGACAGTTAAAAAAAAAAAAGCAAATTTTAAATTCTCCTTCCTGCCAAGGACCGGAATTTTGTTGTATTTTATCATCAAATCATCAGCACACGTTTGACAAAACTTATAAACAAAGAAGCTTACCACGAATGCCTACTTCCACTACTGAAACTAGAGATGTGCGCATAACCGCATATAACGTGATCGTGAGAATCATCAATCAAATAATGCACATCGCTAAGCTTGCTTGGTAAGCTCTTAAAAACCTCTTTGGGAATATACAAAATGCTTATCGCTGAAATTTTTAAATGGACAAACTTTACTAAGGAATATATACGCTTATAAGATAATCTCGAGAAAATTTTAAAGAAGATAAAAATAAATTCTCCTTTCCTGAAGTTTTTTTTGTAAATTTATCGGCACACGTTTGATAAAATTACTAGACGGAGAAGATTAGCACGAAAGTCTTTAATTTTCACTACTAAAACTAGAGATGAGCGCGTAACTGGTTGCAACGTGAGCTTGAAATAGTTTTAAAGAAAAACTCACATCTCTAACTTAGCTTGAAAAGCTCTTAAAAACTTTTTTGAAAATTTACCAAATGTGAATCTTTAAAATTTATAAACATACAAACTTGGCTAAGAATCTTCAGATGAGCACTGCATCTATTATAGGATGATCTTAAGAAATTTAAAAGAAAAGCGCAAATCTTAAATTTTTCATCCTTGGCAAGGTTCCGAAATTTTTTTGTGACTTTTCAATACATGTTACATTTAATTTATAGACGGAGAAGCTTAGTATGAATGCCTTTAAATTTCCCTACTGCAACTAGAGATGAGCGCTTAATCGGTTCCAACGTGATCGTGAGAGTTTTGGAAAAACACCTCTCTGATTTTGCTTGGGAAGCTCTTAAAACCTTTTTTGGGAATATACCAAAAATCTATCGTTGAAATTTTCAGAAAGACAAGCTTGCCTAAGAAACATTTTCAGAGAAGTTAAATTTCAAATTTAGGATTATCTTGAAAAAGTTAAAAAAAAGAGGCGTTAATCCTATATTATTTTTTCATATCAAGGTTCCGAAAATTTCTTGTGAATTTAGCAACACAAGTTTGATATAATTTAAAGACGAAGAAGTTTAGCATGAATGCCTTAAATTTTCAGTACTACAACTAGAGATGAGCGCTTAATCGGTTACAACGTGATTGTGAGAAAAGAAATGCCCATGTCTAACTTTGCTTGGAAAGCTCTAGAAAACTTTTCTACAAATCTACCAAATATGTATTATTGAACATTATAAAAGTACAAACTCGGCTAAGAAACATCTTCAAATTATTAGTGCACAGATTATAAGATGATCTTGAGAAAGTTGTATCAAAAAGAGCAAATCCTTAATTCTTCTACCCTGGCAAGGTTTTGTTGGAATATAGCAACGCAAGTTTGATATAGTTTATAGACGAAGAAGCTTAGCACTAATGCCTTTATTTTTTCTGATGCCGCAACTAGAGATGAGCGCGTAATCAATTACAATATGATCGTGAGAAGGTTTTAAAGACAAAACACACATCCGTAACGTTGCTTGGGAAGCTCTTTATATTTTTTTAAGAACATATAAAATGTCTATTGTTGAAATTTTTAAATGGGCAAATTTGGCAACATTTATATGATGGTCTTGAAAAAGTTTAAATGAAAAGCGCAAAACCATAATTTTTCTTCCCTGGCAAGCTCCTTGAATTTATGTTGGGAATTTATCAACACGCGGCTAAAAAAATTTTTAGAAGGAGTAAGCTTTTAGCGAAAGCCTTTATTCTTTATACTGCTGCAAACTAGAGATGAGCGTTTAACCGCTTACAATGTGATCGTGAGAAAGTTTTCAAGAAAAACACATCTCAAATTTTGCTTGGAAAGGTCTTAAAAATATTTCTGTGCATTTACTAAAAGTGTATCGTACAAATTTATAGACAGAGAAACTTTACTAAGAAAGATCTTCAGATGAGTACTGCATCGATTATAAAATGGTCTTAACAAAGATAAAAAAAAGCTTAAATTCGAAATTCTTCCGCTCGTCAAGATTCGCAAAATTTTAGTACTGCTTTTGTTTAACATTGATCTTTAGCAATTTTTTAAGAAAATCGTAAATCCCTACTTCCTACTTTTCTTGGGTAAAGCTTAAACTTATGAAACACAAAAACGGAAACGGAGAAAAGTATAAATCCTACTTCCTAATAAAAATGTGTGGGAATTTTCGAAATGGCTACAAAATTCCTTAAATAATTTCTAAGAGAACTTGAGATGAGCAAGCTACAAAAACGAAGTGATCTTAAATATTGTATAAAAATAGTAAATATAAAAAAAATACTTACGCCTGACATTACTTGGCTAAAGTTTTAATTTATGAAATACAAAACTGAAAAAAGTTCGTTACGAATTTCAAAATTTTTTACTACGAGAACTAGAGTTTCTACTCGGGGGCTGGAGCTTAATGAATTTGAAAGAAAAAAGTACACCCAAAGGACTTAAAAATGCTAAACTGATAAAAATTTTGAAGCACAAATCTAAGCATTGGAGATTATAAATGAGTAACGAGCAGCTTTACTTCTAGAACTGTTCAACGCAACCCCAAAATTTTTCTTATCAAGAACTTGCAATTTTTTAAGACAATTAACCAATTTTAAGTGGAATAGTGTTAATGGCTTTTAAACTTCTTCAATGTTTGAGGTGTGCTTATTCTATAAAAACCTACCAATCATCAGGCTGTGTTTGATGCACGTTTCTACCGATAACTATCGGTGGATTTGCACGATAGCGCAGTTCACTATCGTATGATTGTATCGGTATAATTTGCACAATGATTTCTGGCTAAACTCTCTGGAGACCGTAGTTCTCTACTTAAAAAAATAATTATATTATTGATGTATTATAAATAAATAGAAATCAAACACAATTTTATCTTATAATTTTTTTTAAGTCCTTTATACAGAGATAATCTCAAACGTTATGCCATTTGAGTTTTAGTAACCAAATTTTCGATTTGTCTTGTAGTGAGCAAACGAAAAGCTTCATCTAGAAAAAAATACTTAATAGATGAATGTTTCAGGGATCGTTAGAGACCTTGTTCTTAGTCGCAAAAAACGCAGTTTTTGTATTTGTGGAAATGAAAATATATGTTTTTGCGATTTTTGCAAGATATATTTATTTATTTTAAAACTAAATTCATGATTTAAAGGTAAAACTTGTTGCCAATAAAATTATCTATCAAACCAGTCTTAAATCATAGATTATAGGGTACTAGTTTAAGCATAAAGTCCTTTTAAAGTTAACACTTAAAAATCGTATTTGGAATTTTTCCAATACCCATAGATTTTGTTAAAATAATTAATATTATCTGCCAAATGAGTTTTCCATTGTTTTTCTACAATAAACAGATTTCGAGCAATCGGACAAAAATTGAATTATCAATATTTGAAACACGAATCTAAGTTTGATAGCAAAAAAGATATTATGCAAAAACCGTATCAACATATTATCCGACCTACAAAAAAAAAACGAAAACACGATTTTAGATTTAGAACAAGGTCCCTAATAATCCCCGAAAGTTTCATAAATTAAGTATTTTTTCCAAAAAAAGTATATTTGAGCTTTGGTTTACTGTACTATTGTCCTATTACAATAAGGACCAACAAATCACAGACTAACAATCACACTTTGAATCGAAAGCAAAGTCACTGGGGTAATTATGGAAAGTATAGAGCATATTATAGTCGGAGGGCTCTGAAATATATAAGAGAGGCGAAAAGAAATTTTCTGAGCGAAGCGAGCAGCTGGTGGAACCCCTTGGTATTTAATATATATCTAGAATTCTAACAATACATACATTTTTTAAGGCTATTCGTAGCCAAAGCGACATACTTACGTACGTGAGTCACGATAAGCCACTAAATATTTTCATTATATAATCGGAATGTTCTGAAATAAATAAGAGAGACGGCATGGAAGAAAATAAAATCGCTTATTCAACCAACTATTCAAGAGAATTTTCTGTTTAAGGGAATTTATTTTCATGCAAATCCAAAATGTGATCTCAATCGGAATCGGAGTATCGTTTGTGCTACAGAATAGTCACTCGGATAAACGCTTTGGTAATTAGAGAATGCATAGAGCATTTTATAGTCAGAATACACTGAGATCAGTAAGCGAGAGAGATGCGAGCAGCAGGTTGAACCCCTGATATTTAATAAATTTTTAGAATTCTAACAATACATTTGTCAAGGTTAACCGCAGCCTAAGGCGGCAGACACTCACGAGCGTGAGTCACGGTTAGCCACGATACAACTTCGCTAACAACTATTTTCGCCTGCAGATTAATGCATGCACCAATACATGCTAAACTAACTTCATACCACACACACACACACATACTAATGTATCGTAGTACTGTGACGTAGATAGCTCTAGAACTGGCTGCCTGCCCGCCTGGATATATTTGTGCAAGTTCGTTCCCGAGACAGATGCGACGCGCTGGTCATAGCCCCAGCCGATTAGCTAAGGGGTGAGCCCAAAAGACAATGCGGCCACACGCACACAATAATGTGGGTGCCCTACCCATACACAGATACACACACACACACACAAAGATAGACACACACAGATACATACATGCACATTAAGCGGATGACGGCTGACGCCTTAAGGCAGTTAGCTGCTAACTGGGCAGGAATACCGTCGCTATAATTCGTTACCTCTTCAACGTTCCAGACGAAAAAACATATAAAAGATAGAAATTTGTCCCAGGAGCTTTGAAAATTTACAATTTAATTTTGCAGATGGCTTTGTTGCTGCCATAATGGTTTCAACTTGACTTATATCGTCTGTGTATTGTCTGATGTCTGAACTTTGAAGACATTTTACACAAATTCTATATATGCACTCAGCTAGTAGCTGTACTAAAAGGTTAGGTATGTGTGCATATTTGCTCTATTAAACCAGTTAAAGTTGAATACTTGGGCAAAAATTTACCCCATCAGTAATTAGAAAATATTGTTTGAGTTGTCGCACATGTCGCAATGTCACAGTGAAGTCAGCAACAAATAAGATTGGAACATGAACAATCTATAAAACGGGAACCAAGTTCGAGACCGGCAACGACGACATCATCCACACATCTTAAGCATCTTGGTTGGTTTGTCAAGGCAATATTAAGTCCCTGATGTCGTTATACGCTTAATTACGATAATCATTCATCAATGTGACATTTGCGTTTGACAAACGGAGCTGAATCATGAAGAATGATTAATTTATCCCCCTCGAAAAAAAAATAAATGAGAGAGCAAAATACATAAGTAGGTATTTTTGCAAGGTTTTTGAAACAAACACATATGATGGTATATATGTTACATAATATATACAAGTTTGTTGTATATAGTTGAACTTCACATAGTACAATTTTGGCTAATTAAATAGTTTCAGCCGGGCTTATTATTATTATTATTATAAATTGACTATTATTCTATTGAAAATTAATAAATTAATATAATTGTTATTCCAAGCAGAGTTCTAACTTTTCGTTTTATAATGTAGCTTAGTTTCATTAAAAATCCGAATTTCATTTAAAAACTGTGATAAAATTCTTGGAAATTTCCTAGACCTACTATGTTCATCCCTATAAATTTTCACGCTTCAAATTTAGAGTAGCTTTAGCTATTGATGGGCTAAAGCAATGACTATCCTTTTTTTTCCCGCGGGTCTTCATAAAGGTTTGTGCTCGTCAAAACGACGAAGGTAGGAATTAGTGTAGATTTTTTTGTTTGCATGCGTGCTCTGGTTGTTTTGTGAACTTTATTTAATTTTGTTTGTTGTGTGATCTTGACGGAGCTCATTACGGCTTGGCGCTCGTCAAAACGACGAAGGTAGGAATTAGTGTAATTTTTTTTTATACAGCTGTGATCTATTTATTTTGTGAACATAATAGATTTAACTTTTAGCGATCGTTAATTTTGTTTGTTGAATGATCTGTTAAACAGTAACTACTTCATGCAAGCTCTTATAAAAATATTTTTACAAAATATCGTTTAATTTAATTACCATTAAAATCACCTCAATGGTAAAAGTCACATAATTGGTTTTTAAATTTAAAAACGAAGCTTTCAAAATTCTCTTAAATATTCCAACTTTAAATTGTAACTTGCCTTATTTTTGGTTAAGGTCAAAATTTTGCAAACTCCCAAGACCCACTATGTCCCTAAGCTAAGCTAAGAATATAATTATTTTGCTCCGCGGAGCTAATTACGGCTGGGTGCTCGTCAAAACGACGAAGGTAGGGTTTAGTGTAATTTCTTTTTTACATGCATGATCTAGCTATTTAGTGAACTTGCTTTTATTTCGTTTGTTGTACGATCTTGAAGGAGCTCATTATGGCTTGGTGCTCGTCAAAAAGACGACGGTAGGGATTACTGGGATTTTTTTTTTGCAGGCGTGATCTTTTTATCTTGCGAACTTGCTTTTATTTCGTTTGTTATGCAATCTGTTTTATATGTTTGACAAGATATACCTCACAAACATGACAGTTCCTATAAATACAATTTTAGAAAATATTGCAAAATTCCATTGGCATTGAAATCAGCTAGATGACAAAAATCATATTATTGGTATTTAAATAGAAATACAAATCTCTTCAAAATTCCTTAAATTCTCTGATATATAGTTCTATAAGAAATTGCGTTAATTTTCATTAAGGTCGAAATTTTGCAATCTTATAAGATCCATTACATATATATGTACCTCCCTTTTTCTTTTGCTCATCTGCAAATTTTTTGTAGCTTTAGTTGACGACCTTCATCGTTCTGCGTAGCGTTCTAAGGGTTGGTGCTCGTCAAAACGACGATGGTATGCCTTAGTGTGATTATTTTTTTGCAGGTGTAATCTTGTTATTTTGTTCGAAATGGCTATAATTTTTTGTTCCGCGGACCTCATTATGTGTTGGTGCCCCTCTTAATAACGAAGCTAAGGATTAGTGTGAATTTTTGATTTTGTCAATTGCGAATTTGCTCTTTAGTGAACTTTTGAATTTTATTTCGTCTGTTGTGCGATCTGTTCCCTATTTCAATATTAAGTACCCCAAAAAAAAACCTGTTACTAAGAGTTCGGAAATGAGTCCATACCTGTTACTAAGGGTTCTTAAAAAAATCCGAAATGAGTCAATTTTATTATATTTAAATTTGAAGATTTTTAAACTACTATACTCAATTTTTAGTACGCCCACAATCGACAAAGGCATACGAACGAAAATGAGAGGTTATTTTTTTGTCTAAACAAATTAGAACCAATTTTTGAACTGATCTCCGCACGATTTTGTGAGTTGATATCGCTATTTCGAAAAACCTTCAAATACACTTTAAAAAAAATTTAACTTTTTATTGCAAACATTTTATTAAAAACCCTATTTGCGAAAAACTGGTTTCCTGAGCTAAGCAGATCTGGTATCCCAAACCGATTTCTGGAAAACCTTTGTGTACATTTTAAGAAAAACTTCAATTAGTCTTACAAAAGTTTTGTGAAAAAACCTATTTGGGAAAAACTGCTTTTTAAGAATCTTTTGTTTTTATTATTAAAATTTAAGTATAGCCTGGACCTGGACCCAAGAATCTTTTGTTTTTATTATTTAAATTAATGTCTGAACACCATATCCCTTAAGGCAGCATGAAATTTTTATACCCTGTACTTAAAAGTACAAAGGGTATACTAGATTTGTTGTATTCCCCATTACTGATGGGCATCATTATGTTGGAATGTTGAACAGATTCGATCTTGAAATACCGCCCATTGCTTAGTAAAAAGTTTTTTTCCTTCAAAAAACCATCATTAAAATTGCCCTACAATTTAATTCCCATTCATCAGTTTCTACGAAATTTGTTCCCGTAGAAATGACTTTTATGCCAAAAGAAAGAAATTGTTTGCGAGAAAGTGATTTTCCTTAAATTTGAGCACCTCAAAACTTGGGATATTGACAGCCCTTACAAAACAATTTGTTTTTTTTACTGGTTTTAGTGAATTATTCATAAAGGATTTTTAAATCTCTACTAAATTGATACACAAAAAATTCAATCAACAAATTGATTTTCACTGAAATTCTAAAAGAATATTTTTTCATAAATCTCTGCCAATCGATGCCCACAAAAATATATAATATAATATTTATGGAAAACTCTACTTCTGCGTGGGTTCGAACCCAAAATTTTGTAAGAAAACATGAACGAAGTTGTTATTTTAGTATATCAGTGTTGTTACAGTATGAGCTCCAGTCTAATACCCCTTAAACATAATAATTTATGTAATACATTTTTTTCAGACAATTTTTATTTTTCCTAAGAAAAACTTATTTTTTATCGTCATAATAAATTTCATAAGGCTGTACAAATTCTTAAAAATAAGGTTAATTAGTTAATTCCCAAAAAACATAAATTTTCCAATACTTTAAAGCTACTTAATTCCCAAACTTCGTTCTAATCTATCTATATATATAAGAAACTGATGTTTTACGTGTTACTGGTGTTCTCATAAACGCGTCGATGAATTTCAAATTCGATTTTTGCTTCTGTTAGAAGGTATCAATAAGGAGGTTTTAAAAGAAGGAGTTGCCACCTTAACATTTTTTGTAATTTTACGACCAATTTTTAAATTTAATTTATGTTTTACCTGTAAGGGTGTTCTCATGAACGCATTGAAGAATTTCAATTATGATTTTTGTGTGTGTAGTTGTCAACTACGGAGGTTTTAAACTTATTGCGATGTGTATTGGGTGTATTGGTTCGTGAGATATACGCATTTTTGTAAATATCGTGAATAGTTGCATAGTAGAAAATTGTTTAACACCGGGTATAGGGCATTAACTGCAGACAGAAGCGTAGTCGCAAAGGGATTGAAAAGTAGTTTCTGTGGGGCACGAACTTATTAGAGATGAGAGCTCTCTTAAGAATACTTAAGTTCGTCCATGCGGCTTTTTAGAGAGCCATAAAAGTCAACTAAACTTAAAATCTTATATTTTTCCAGATAAGCTAACTAGAGAATCTTACGATGTTTATACACTTTAAGAGCATTCAAAAAGTTTGGGCAGACAGGTCTGCCAGGCTCACTAGTTGCATTATAAACAAAGATTGTATTGAGTAGATATACTAGATATTTCTCTTAGTGTAGTCTAAAACTCAACTCAGCATAACAGCAAACTGGAAATTACGCAAGTTTGCAAATATTTGTTGCGCTTCGGTGCCATGTGGCGTGTACGGAACCTATTTCTTCTATTTTACCATGTTGGATTGCATCAACCCATTACCACTACCATTACCAATAACTAAGACACATGCAAAAACACACACACACAGAGACAGATACAGATAGTACATATATCAAAAGAAACGGCTAAAGATCTTGGATATGATAGATATGTTGATGAGCCGATGTCAATTGTTGAGGTGTATCAATCTGGATGTGCTTCATAAAACAGGTGCGTCTCTGTAAAAAGACTTTAGGGAGTGACTGTGAGTATATATCATAAAATATATGGTCAAGGCAATCGATGTACATTGTGGGTTGAAAATCTCAAAGAGGATTAAAATTTTATACTTGGTTGTTTTACTTAGTCGGCAGAAATGCTTAGCAACAACCTACACTTAAAAAAATTATGCATTTCTGCACAACCCAGAGTCTTGAGTATGAAAAGTTGGGCATTTATGCCCAAAATATTAGGGCGGATAGGGTAATAATGCAATATATGATAAGTGCATATTAGAAAAATGTAAGCAAACCAACCGGAAAGTAAAAGGATATCCTTTATGTTAACGCAAATATAATGCCTTCAGGGGGTTGGGCTCGATAATCGCATTTTTTTTTTGGTAGCCGATAATAGAAAGGCGATGTACGATGATGCGGACTTGGCAGGTACTTAATATGGAGAAATTAGTACACCTTTCCAACAAACATCAGTGTTTAGGCAAAGATGCCCCCTATCACCACTACTATTCAATATAGTAGTTGACGAGATGATGAGAAATGTATGCAGGTCTAGTCGTGGAATTACGTGTAGTCCAACGCGTCATTTGGAAGACCTGGATTACGCGGACGACATTTACCTCATCTCTCATAAACTAAGTGTTATCCAAGCCAAAGTGAATGATCTCGAGATACTTGCTAGCAAAGTTGGACTCTCGATAAACGCTTTCAAACCAAAGCGAAGCGTCTCAACCACACCAGCCAAGGTAGCATTACTATCTGCGGGAACACTATCAAATTTGTCGATAGTTTCTCATACCTTGGCACCACAGTTTCCACCAATGGTGGGGTGGATGAGGATATAGGGAATCGTCTGAACAAAGCGCGATCTGCATTTTGACGCTTGTTCCGCCTATGGAGAAATCCGCAAATAAGCAGAAGAACAAAGCTGAGAATTTTCAAAGAGTGCGTCAAGTCCATCCTGTGGTACGCCAGAGAGACGGGGCAGATCCCACAGAGAATGATGTCGAAACTGCAGTCATTCGTCAACAAGTGCCTTAAAATAAGAGTAATATGCGGTAATATCCTGACCCAACAGGATATCAAATTCGGAACTATGTCACGATACTAGTGAAGCTCCTATCTGCATACAGTAGAAAAATTGTATTGCTCAATTATAAAAAATTCATTAAGAAAATTGTTTTTTTAAGTCTTTATTTAAGGCACTGCAAAGGGCCGAATTTTAGCCTAAGTGTACCAGGTCCTTAGCGGCCTAGAACTTAAAAACGTTTTTTTTAAATATAAAGTAATTGCAATTGTTCCGACGCAGAACTTCTTTAACTGATATTGCTTTGGATTGTAGCAGGTCCTTAGTGGCCTAGAACGTAAAAATTTGTTTTATAAATATAGTAATTCCTCGGTAAAAATGAACATGAGCGTAATGGTAAATATCATCAGATAAGAAAAAGGTATAGATTTTGGTTTATTGCAATTGTTCCGACGCAGAACCTGCTTCTTCAACTGATATTGCTTTGGATTAGGATCTTCTAATTACTGCCATCAGCATTATTTTGAGCCGACGAAGCCGACTTGTCATAATTTTCAATACGACGCTTAAACTGACCGTATTGCCAACGATATATGTATATCTTCATAATTCCCTTAACGCCCATGAAAGTCATAGCGCCAAGACAGGCACGTGCCAAAGGCTGATAGTTTCTAAATAATATGCTTCCGACAGCACTGGCCACTGTTGGTAATACCAATGCGCTAAACAGTGATGAGGTCATATTCGGAGTTTCATCAAATGCCACCTGAATAGTTCCTGGCTCTTCTGCACCGTACAGCCAGTTAATGCCTGGAATATTTCGCATAATATTTGGGTTACCCAATCGGCGCCACATCAGACTCTCCCAACGGATAAGTTGTGTCATTCCTAGCGTTATCGGCACTATAATAAAACTCACGCCGCAAAATTTTTTCATAACATAACATCCCTGCTCCCGGCCCAGCACCTGTATGAATGTCAGGGCGCCATAGCTGTAACAAATCCAAAAGCCCGCTAAAAAACAAGCTCCAAGGCCAATTGAAGGACTTATTAGTGTGGCCGTTCTATCAATCAACTCCAGCAAACTATCAAACCCGTTCATTTCCGGATACTCTAGGACATATGGCGCTTTGCAATGTGGGCAGGCCACAGTTCGCGTATATTCGTCGCCCTGTTCCAGATCTATATATTTGTTGAGGCAGCTCAGATGAACATACGCCAACCAGCCATGACATCGGCACGGATGCACCCATCCAGTTGTCGGGTTGTGTTCCGTTTCGAAGCAGATCCAGCAATAATGAATTGCCAATCTGCGTCGGCCATGTTCCGCATTCATTATGCAACAAATTTACAAAACCAAAATGAAATATTATATCAAACGAAAAAATTAAATTTAGAAATACTTGAAATAGAGCTCTCTGTCTCCAAGCTTAAAGTGAATTGAAATGAAATATATTTTTGATATACTCGTATAACTTCAATCTTGAAAATTTTATAAAAGCTTGCTTTGACCAAAAAATAAAACTCGAATTTTTTAAGGAAACAAAACAATATAAAATTTCGCATACTAAATTTGAATATTAAATTTTACGTATTCGGAATTTCGTCCTGTTATTGATTTACAAGCATATTGTATACTTTGTTGTATATAGACAGTTCCGTAGGGAGAAAATCTGGGAAGTGGGGGGAGTGTACCGACCCCTCTATGACACCTTTAGCATGAATCACGACAGTACGACAGTAATTAGACCGGGCCCCTGAGAAAATTCCGCTCTCGAGGGAATCCCCAACCATTAATCAACTCAAAGAAGATCATTTAAGTTTCAAGCTGATGTTAGAACTATATAAGCGGAGTATAGTCGTATTATTCATAAAAAGTGCTCTATAAAGCATAGAAGGAAATATACATCCATTTTGACATCCTTAAAAGAAAAGTATGTAATGCAGATTTATTGAGAGAATCTTCATTAAAATCAAGCTTAAGCGGCAAAAAACTTGATCTGTAGAATCATGTGAGCGTTATTAATAACGATGTATGGTCTTGATATTTTTACAAATTATACCACTATACCCTAATGGTCCGTACCCAAACTCCATGACCAATAATGAAAAATGTATCCATAAGGATAACGCAAAGTAGAGACTTCTGGATGGAGCATCATGGGAACCTTTTTATTATAGTGTAAAGTTATATCCAATTAGTATGGCAATAAACTTATGCTGTCTATTGCGTGGGATCTATTTGGAGCGATGCTCGGACACTCCAGGTAAGACAAAATTATTACCTCCATTGATAGCACATCGGCAGAGAAGCATGGGTTTTGTTGCGAACAGATGCATCTGCTCTTAGGGTGTTTGAGAGAAAAATTCTTCGTAAAATTTTTGGTCCCGTTCGTTTTGAGGACGGCTTTCGCATACGGATGAAGCACGAACTGTACGAGCTCTACCATGACATAGATGTTATCCAGCGCATCACAATACAACGTCTGCGCTGGCTCGGACATGCCGTACGTATGGATATCGATGCTCAGGGAGAAAGATATTCGAATCGAAAGCCGAAGAAGGCAGACGAAGGGGCGATCACTACTTCGATGGAAAGATCAAGTAGAAGAAAACCTATCATCCCTTGGAATTTCTAATTGGCGAAGGCACGCGCAAAGCAGAGGCGCCTGGCGCGAACTGTTGAGGTCGGCCTAACCCGAGAACTGGTTGTCATGGCCACATAATGAATGAATGATAGCATATGGTCCATCGGAGCAGTGCTTTACAATATATAAAGATACCTCAAATACGGTCGATTCGTGGAGAACATACAAAGATGTAAAATTCTTACGATATATGCACTTAGAGGACCGTTCAGGGGGAGTCGGATCTTGCAAATACCACGGGGATTTACGTTTATGTCACGTAGCCAATAACACACGGTAGCTTAAAAAATTATTTTTTTCTAGAAATAATGGACATTTTTGAAACTTATTGGTTCCAAAATATTCGACCTTTTTTATGTACATCGTTGCTAGGACTTAGGAATGACTATGTGGCAACTATGGAGGTCTTCGTACATACTACGAGGGGGCGTAGGTTGGGTACAGCTCCTAGCATGATTATAATGATACAAATAATAATTTACAACAAGCTCACTTTTTGTAGGAAGCATAATAAATTTATCGAGACTGTCTCCAATATTTATGATAATAATAATTTCCCTGACTGACTATTTTGTCAATCGACCCTGGGAGGAGCATTGCGGATATCTAACTGTTCAAAGAGTACCGAGACATACTGTTTATAGCTGAATCCGAACTGCGGGCCGGAGGGAGCTTTTGTATATTTTTTTGATTTTTTTTCTTCTTTTTTTTATACCCCAACTTTCTCCTCTTATTTTAACGTTTAATAACAAAAAATATTTTGTTTTCATTTATACAATTTTTAGATCCAGAGGTTTAAAAAATAAAGAAACTGCCTTTTTGAAACAAAGTTTAATTCGATTGGCAACTAGATTTAAGGATAACCAATACTGTCACTAAAATATCGTGTGGTATCTCCGACCATGTTTTTGAGGTCTGGAGGTATTTTGGAGGTTATCTCAGAATTGTTATTTGGTACTCGCATTGTTTAAATCTCTTATTTGGCATTCATCATCACGTAGTGACCCCAAGAACATAATAAAAAAATGGCGGACGTAAAGTCGGGCGCGGACGACTTTAGGATACCCTGTACCACTAGCTTGTAATAAAGTCCGATTTCTTCACAAAAAACCAAACACAGAAGAATTTTTAAGCAAAAATTGTTTTTTGACCGATCGTTCCTATGGGAGCTATATGATATAGTCAACCGATTTCAATAAAATTTGACGCAGTGCTTAAATACCTTAAAAAAGATATGAATGCCAAATTTATTTCAAATATCTTTACAAACAAACAAAACACATCGAATTTTGTATAAAAAACGTGTTTTTGGACCGATTGGTCCTATGGGAGCTATATGATCTAGTCAAACGATTTGGATTAAATTTGGTACAGTGCTTAGGAACTATAAAATACTCACGAATGTCAAATTTGGTCCCAATATCTTAACAAACAAACGAAACACAACAAATTTAGTTAAAAAATCGATGTTTTGGAAGATCGGACCTATGGGAGCTATATGATATAGTCAACCGATTTTGTTCAAATTTGGCACATTGCTTAAGTGGTCTAAAAAATTTCCAAACGCCAAATCTGGTTAGGATATCTTTATTAAAAAACGAAATATAGCGAATTTTTCTTTAAAAAAGTTATTTTAGCCGATCGGTCCTATGGGAGCTATATGATATAGTCAACCGATTTCGATCAAATTTGGTACAGTGATTGGGAACTATAAAAAACTTTGGAATACCAAATTTCGTTACGATATCTTCATAAACAAACGAATTATTCATCTAAAACGCTTTTTTTTGTCGAGGTCGTCTCAAACACCCCATGGGAGCTATATAATTTATCCCCGATATCAAAAAAATAAAATAAACTTGCCTCCTATAAAATAATATGGGATCTAATGTAAAAGTTTGGTAACTCTAGCTCTTACCATCTCTGAGATCTAGGCGTTCACACGGACAGACGGACGGACGGACGGACAGACGGACAGACGGACATGGGTATATCGACTTCTCTATTCACCCTGATCATATTTTAGGTAACTTTGGGGTGTCTCCGACGTCCCCTTCTATATGTTACATACATTTTCGGCTTGCACAAACTTAATATACCCTTGGTACCATACGGTACAGGGTATAAAAACATTTTATTAATTTTTCATTCGAAATCGTTTTGTAGCGGGTTCCCAAAACTTTTTGAATAAATTAACGAAAATCAAAAGCTTAGATTTATATAATAATAAATAAACTCGAAAATGCGGGAAAAAAGTTTTAAAAAGATCACGCTTCGGAAATATTTTTAACAATGTGCATTCAATAAATATGCGAAAAAGTCATCTCAGGTATTAACTTATCAGTCCATAATATCTACAATTTCGAAAATATTTTATCAAGGAAAATTTGATAAATATCCAAAAAATATATCTTGGCTATTGGAAGTTATTTATATTCATCCATATTATCTATAATTTCAAAAATATTTTTTGCAAGCGCATTCAATGAATATCCAAAAAATATATCTTGGCTATTGGAATTAAATTAAACCATTCTATAACATTTAGAATTTCGGAAATAGTTTGAACAAGGGACATTCGATAAATATCCAAAAAAATTTATCTTGGCTATTGGATTTAATTTATACCCAACCATAACATTTAGAATTATGAAAATAGTTTGAACAAGGGACATTCGATAAATATACAAAAAATTTATCTTAGCTTTGGGAAGTAACATATCCGTCTATAATATCTACAATTTCAAATATATTTTTAACAAGGGACATTCGATAAAAATAGTACTCAAAAATTTTTTCTTAGCTATTGGTAGTAACTTATCCGTCCATAATACCCAGATATTCGAAAATATTTTTCACAAGAGAAATTCGATAAATATCCATAAAATATATCTAAGCTATTGAATGTAATTTATATCCGTCCATAATAACTAGAATTTCGATTCAATGCCATAACTGAAAATCGTTCAAAAGAGTTTTCTGACAAATCGTTTACTTTTCGTGAGTAAAAACTGCTTCTTCATTTCATCGATTTAAATTCTATCAACTTAACAAATTGATTTTTATTTTCAAATTTTTAATACCAACTATTAAAAGATGATCACAAATGAGCCTGCATGCATATATCATCATGCTGTTATCACACTTAAATTGGTGGGGACTTTCGTACACCTGATTGAATGAAAATTAACCGTCTTTTAATATGCGATAAACGACTTATTTAACACTTGCAACATGCAAATTGCCCAACAATATTCATTTGGCTTAAAGTTGCAATCCAAGTCCAGTCCCAGTCCAGACCCAGTTCAGTCCATGATGCAGGATGCATCCACACATTTACATATGCAAATCAATCAACAACAACCACATACCACTCGAGATCCCCTTTTCAAAATAAAATTACATACACCATATATAATACCAAAAAATACCCTTGGGTTTTCAATCATTACTCAAATTATGATGGTTTAATTTGACTCGCTATCAAACCGCATTCATTAGCTCCAGGTCCAGAGGGCACGAATAAGTGCAAGGGACAAACTACTGTTTGTTTTTGTAATTTTTTGTTGTTGGTTTTTTTGTATCTCATAAGAGCCGAATACTTAAGTACTTGTATATAGGAGTGTCTTTATATATATCGTAAATACTCTTAAGATTATATCATATGCATATTATGCCAAAGTAGCATACCTAAAAAATAATCGTTTGTGTTTGGTATTTAGCTTTTGAGCAAATATTTGCTCAATTTGAAGCTGGTGGAAGTCAAGGAGTTGATGTAAGTTAATGTTAAGTTGGAAAATGTAGATTTAGAAATATAGAAAGGGATGTAGAACCGTGATTGGTTTGTGGCTTACTCCAGGCTCGAGGCGTATGGAAAAAACATTTTTATTGAATTTTGTTCAGTAACGATATGACACAACTACATAAAAAATGTTTCTTTCAGTTTCAAAGTCAAGAGCCCCTATAAGTTTTGGGGTTGCTGAATCGGAATCCAAAAGAAACCAAATAGAACGAATAAAATTGACACACTTACCCGAGTTAGAGATTTACCAAGATGCAGATAGAAGAAGTTCATGAATCAGAGGACGTCACCTGCAAAAAATCATAAATTTTATTAATAAAACCAGCTAAACATTAATCGATCTATTACTCTACAAAATATTATAATTCTTAAACCAATTAAAGCATACGACCTTTATACCTAGGGTACAATCTGAAGCAGCTACACTTAAGAAACCCCATTTTCTTGAGGCTTTGCTCTCATATAAATGGGAAATGTTCATATAAAACTGTCTGCTGACTCTGTTCATAGTGTAGGTAACATTATGGAGATACCCGACGTCTGATAATCTATGTTATATGAATTTCAAAAATTCTTGATATCGTAAGATTTATTAAATTAACGAAAACGTCTACCCAGTACTCTTTTCAATTTCCAGAGAGGTCTTCCTTGATGCGTTTAAAAACACAAAGAAAATAATAATAAATAATAATAAGTTCCAACTTTCTACGAGGAAGATTTATATAATTATGTTTAGGGTGCACTCGTGGAGATACCGAAATACCGATTTTGCTGAATGACAGTCTTCAGAAATATTTTAGATTTTTAGTGGGGAAATTAAAGGGCTTAAGTTTATTTTAAAAGCTTTATATAGTATTTTAATCATATATATCTGAATATATTTAGTATACACTATATATATTACTTCCTTTAACATGGGTTGGAGCGCAGAGCCAGGCACCTACAAATGGCTATTACAAAAACTTACTTTTTGATTTAACTTTTAAATCAATTTTTTTTATAATTTTGTAATAGCTATATTTTTTTAAAATAACATCCAATCAATAAAAATCATTTTCTAAAAATCATGAAACACGAAAATAATTTCACCTAAAAGTGTTATATACAAACAAATCCATATTCAACATCTAATTGCATATCTTTAGGGAGGTTCAACCCACTTTAAGGTCGGTAGAACAACCGTGATGGTTTTGTAACAGAGTGGGCCATATCTGGCTTATGTGGTTATTTGATCTCCATTCTACCTCCCTTATCTGGGAGGCTTTTTTTTACCTATCCGCCACCTTAGAGACACTACCTCTTGGGGTTATAACTTCCCCCGAAGGAAGAGCATAGACGACTTCATATGCCACTAACTAAACTAAACCGCTGACAGGGATTCCAATCGATTAACCATCTTATACCCAAAAATCATATATTTGAAACATTTCTATCTTAAAATTGTTTATCTAAAAATAAAAACATAAACCTATTTTTTTCTCCATGATCCACACGGAACATTTTGCAGCCCTATACAACTTACAATAGCCTTGAATGGTCTATAGTTTGTGGATTGTTTTTCTTGAAGCCATAAATTGGCTCTTAGATAACATTCCACAATAAATGCGATATAACTCCCATAAAAAAACTTTGAACTAGGTGACTCCTAGACAATATGTACGTATTCGTCAAAAATTTTCGTAGTCAAAAAATATTTAAAGTGCCAACCAAAGATTGTGGTCTAGAAATAAAAATTATGAAAGCAGATGTTGCCTGAGACTGCTTTCTTGGTGCGACTCTAAGCACCCCATATACATACATGCCATTGCCCAGATTGGAAATATTTCTCAACCAAAGGAACTTTCAAGTTCCGACTTATGCTGATGGTACAGAAACTATTTCGAAATCCGTGCTGCCTTGAAGCAACTACAAATTTAACTTTAATCGGCTATTCGGAATCGGAACGCGAAATTTTATCCTAGAAGTAAAGGGTAAAACATTTATATAGGTAGCTTAAGGCGGCAGTTGACAATGAGAGTAAGGAATAAGGATATTGAATAGACAGGAAAAATTAGGGGAAAAGGAATAGTGAAAGAAAGAAACCATGCCTAACGTAAGATTCGAGCCCACACCTTCTGGGATGATAGTCTAGGGCACAGTCGCATGGCTATCGAGGCCACAGATATTTATATAATCCAATATCTATAAGAACTATAAGAACTTATAGTCTCCGAAATCTAGATGTTCATAAAGATGGTCCGACAAGGCTTGATAGCTACCCGAGGTTGTGATAACTATTTTTGTATAAAGGACTAGGAGTCTGCCAAGCCTCCGTCTGCCCGTTACATAAATTCCAAAAATTTAGTATATCAAAACAAAACTAAGACTCCGATTCGGGTGAAATTTCGACAGTAGCCATAGTAGCGCCATCAAGTGGTGAGGGTAAGAACTTATCGGACCATCCTCGTTTATAGCCCGTAATCGAAGAGCCTTCCATAAAGATGCTAAATATGTGACAATTAAAAAAATATGGGACTGCTATCAAATTCTTGTAATGTTCGGTCTTCTTACTGAAAGGGCTGGTGAATGGTTTTTTGATCCCATCAGGAACTAAGTTCCTTTTCTTAATTCTTTTGTCGAGCAAATAATGTAAATTGCAGGAAACCAAAATTGTGTTGCCAAATTTCTACCAATTCTACCAAACTTATGATAGATTTTACTTAAATGCAGGTAGACCTTGCTGATCGCGATCAAACCGGCTTAAGGATTTATTTCAAGTTTTTACCCTTTATCTTAATATAAGAGGTATATAAGTCTTGTCCAAACATACCAAACATAGGGAAAATGTCGCCGGTATGCTCTAAAGTTTCCTTTAATATAATCTGTAAGTCTGTTCGTCCGTCAATGTGAATGACTGTATCTTGGAACCTCTAAGAACTACGATATTCAAACATGACACGTGAAATTCTTATCTGACCATCAAGATAGGTATATTTCAATGCACCAGATGCTTTTTTTATTTGATTACGAAGAAATCGTAGCCCAATGTAATAATTTTAAATTGATGAAGGATTGGTTTATTCTCTTAGTTTAATTATTCTATTTTAGTGCTGTCAACTCCTGGGATTGTCCGTGCTGCCAACTCATGATAACCATTTATATGGAATTTAACAAATTAGTAGGCTTTGGTAAGAGCTTTAAAATTTAATCCTCATACCAACTAGAATGTTGCTTAGTAGGCGTTCATTTTTTTGTAACTTCAATATAGTTTAAAATTACGATTGAAAACATTAGTTCAAAATTAAACAGTGAAGCAATAAGTCGCATAAAATAAATTTAAAAAAAAAATACTAATTTCGGAAAAAAAGTATTATTAATTATAAACGATATTCCCGTAAACAGGAAGAAGTTTAAAGTTTTTCAAGTGCTCGAATTCCAAATTGGTATAGAAGTGCACTTTGTGAATGGCCAAGGCCTGAGGGAACTGGCTGTGCAGGAGCTGGCAGTATATGGCTCCAGTGCGCAGCTGATCCAGATTTGCAATGTTGCAACAAAGAGTCTGGTTGACCCACTTTAATAGCGCAGACTTGGGCACAATATCTTTTTTTGTCATCACGACATTTACAGCTCGTTTTTTGTTCTCCTCCATTTTGTCCAAAAGAATCAAAAAAATAATATGTAGGTCATAAGATCCGTCAAACCCGGACGAGCATTTAATCATTGTACTTTCTTTCATATCTGCAGCCCTAGACGACTCTTCAAACTTTGGAAATGCTTTGGTCAGATGGTAAAGGAGGTTTAAGGAATCGTGAGCGGCAAACAGTCCGAGGAACTTGTACCAGTATCCGAGTATCCCGTCTAGAAGCGCTTTTGGGGCGCTGCTTCTTGAGCAGCCTTGTGGCTTCGCATCTTTTTCAAGAATTGCCGTAAAAGATACATACTTTGGGACTTCAATGGATTTGGTATCCAGTTTAATGTAAACGCGAAAGTCATTTTGGTCTGAAATTTGCTGTAGGTGCAATAGGTTTCCTAAACATGATTTTTAAAGGTAAGTAAAATTTATCTAAACTATTGCTTACTATTAATTGGCAACGCCATACTATTAGGACAAGAAAACTCAAGATTTACGCATTTGGAGGAAAACCCTAGCCCAAGAAGAAGCGACAGTCTTTGATAATTTAAAAACAATTTAGGGCGAAAATTTTTGTACTGTAAACTTGAGCTCCGTTCGTTTGAGTCCAATAGTGCAATCTTTTGAAAATCTTATTGTCGGATCTATTGGAATATAGAAAAAGTGTAAATATTCCTATGATGACCATAGCGGTGCTACCATAGAATTGGATCCCGACACCATTTATTTAATTAAATTTTTCATATTTTCACAGATACAGAATGTTCCAGACGAAGTTGATTCTTACATTTGCTTAGAACTGGACACCAAGTCCATAGCAAGTCTGAAGTATGCAGTTTATATGACAAGGCCTGAAAAATTTGGTATGATGAAGTTTCGCAAGGCTACTCAAGGAGCAGAGCACCAAAAAGCGCATCCAGATGAAATACTCTCTGGCACATGCTGCAAGGACTCTTTCTCGCTCATGTGCTTTAAACATCCTTACTATCTGGGTCAAGTGTTTCCAAACTCTGATGAGCCGTCTAGTCTTAAGGTTGCAAGACTTATAGATATAGAATCGCCGCTTTGCTGTAACCTTTTTGGAGGACGATAAACCGATACGTTGCAAAGACTTCTCTATTCTATGAGCAACTGTCCAACAATATAAAACCAAACAATTATAGAGATTTAAAAAAATGTAGTATTTTTTATGATTAAGATAAGTGAAAATCCTCTGGCTGAGCCCTACACGAGGGTGCCGGCTGGGCAGTTGTCTGTGTTCTGGCTCAAGGAGCAGAGTCAGTCACTTGTCCTCCCTCGACGCTCGGGCCAGTGCACGGTTGACTCCTGGGGGTAGTCCTTAGTGGAACCGAAGGCTGGTGTACAATGCACGTTAGTCGTCGAGTATGCGCGTATGCTTGAGGTGCCCTATCGGCTGCCTCTTCCAGTGTAGGGATGTGCACTACTCTATGGCTCTCCACCATGCCAGAACTCCGTATAGTAGTTCTGACCGCACGACTGAGATGTAGATCCAGTGCATTAGTCTTGCTGACAGACCCCGCGTGCTACTCAGCATCTTCTGCGATGCTTTCAGTGCAAGAACATTGGGTTTCTAACTCAGCTTACTGTCCAGTACTATTCCTAGATATTTCACGGTTTTTTTAGGCTTGAATGCGATGTCGTTTATTGATGGAGGAGTCCATCATGGTACCTTTTACCTCTTGGTGAAGAAACTTAGGTCCGTCTTGTCTGCGTTGATACTAAGTCCCGCTTCTGTGGCCAACTTCCGTATCTCTTTTAGTGTAGTGTCCATGACCGAACTTTATCATCCGCATAGGCAGTTATGCTTAGGACCTATTGTTTATATCTGTGTAAGTTGTTGTTTACCACTAAATTCCATAATAAGGACGTCAGTACTCCTTTTATCACGGTCGTGGTCCTCCATTCAGCTCTAATTTTCCTGCAGCTCAATAGTCATTGTATCCAAGAGCTTATAACCTCCTGAGAGGCCTTTGGTCTGAGGCTTCGCACTATAGCTTCTGTTGATACATTGTTGAAGGCACCCAAGATGCCCAGGAACGCTGCCGGGCCCTAATCCTTGTGTTGTAGGGCTTTTTTAATGGAGGACTCCAGCGCGCGGGGGTTTGGTTGCATTTTGTTCTTGGGAACCACCCCATAGCATTTTATGACTGCTGCCAGGCTCCACTGGCCATAGCTCCAACGTAGCAGCTTGGACCAGCCAGACTTGGAAATCCGGATACTGCTGCGCTGTTGCCTCAACTAGACCGTGCACTGACCCAAGCATCGAGGGAGGACAAGTGCCTGACTCTGGTGCTTGAGCCAGTACACAGTCCATTGCCCAGCCGGCACCTTCTTGGAGCGTTCAGCCAGAGGATTTTCGCCAGACTGATGCCTACAATTTTGAAATAACCTTTGTTTTTTGATAGCCAATTTAAATATTTTTTTAGTTCATTTATGTTCCCTAGAGAACGTCACCTGGTCGTTAACCAGCGATCATCAAGACGCTTTAAACGATATTTCATTTGCTAAATTATGATCTGTACTTTAGAAGTTATGAAGGAACAGACGAACATACTTTTTTGATGCGACCAAAGTGGATCTATTGTACCCCCTTCATGGCTTTGAGCTCTCCCAGTCCTGTGGCCTGCATGTTATCGTCATCGTGTGGCCATTACAACCCGCTCTCGGGTTACGGCCGACCTCAGCAAGTCTCGCCAGGCGCCTCTGCTTTGCGCTCGCCTTCTCCAATTAGAAATACCAATGGAGGATAGGTTCTCCTCCACTTGATCTCTCCATCGGAGTCGTGGTCGTCCCCTCCGTCTTTCTTCGTCGGATTTCGCTTCGAATACCTTTTTCGCTGGAGCATCGTTATCCATACGTACGGCATGGCCGAGCCAGCGCAGACGTTGTATTGTGATGCGCTGGATAACATCTATGTCATAATTGAGCTCATACAGCTCGTGGTTCATCCGTATGCGATAGTCGTCCTCAAAACGTACGGGACCGAAGATTTTGCGTAGAATTTTCCTCTCAAACACCCCAAGAGCAGCTGCATCTGTCCGTGATACAACCCATGCTTCTGCTGGCCTGCATGTATTCCAGTATTTTATTTAGTTTTGTCTAAGTGTCTGCGGATCCTACAATGTCCCTTCAGAAGGCGGTGTTCTTCCCTTGAGTTATAATGACTTTGAACCTCTAACGGTTATAGTTAGAGAGAAGGGTTTTTGACTGTTAAGGCCCTGGCATCTGTGTCCAGTAAAGCAGTCGTTTTTTATTCTCCTCCATTCTCAGTAGGTCCCGTATCACGTGGTTACCAATCCCACAGTGTGGCTCAGGTCCGTTTAGCGGTGTTGCTGCACCGATCCTTGCAAGTTTATCTGCTAGCTCATTTCCAGGAATGTTGTTATCTCCTGGGTCGTATCGTGAGCTTATTCCTGGATTTTAAATTATCCAGTGACGTTCTCACTTTTTAACCAACTGGGCTTCTCTAAATACCTTTATCGCTGCTTGACACAATGGAAACATCCTTGTCATCTTCCAATAGCACAGACTTCAGCTTAAAAAATGATGGTGTGTCTGCTTAGTGGTTCGTTATATTTGGTTCTGGGTCATTGATCAGTGAGTGATCCGACTGTTTATTGGGTGAACTGCCGTAAGAGAGGTCCAAGCCTCTATCGTACTGCGTTTGGTATCAAAGTTTTTATTGAACCTGTACTCAGCTATCATTTCATCCCTTGACTGCAGAATCAAGTGCATGTCCTTTGCTAGATCTGCAGCATCTTCTTGGTAAGACTAAAGTCATTCCCTACCCTCTCAAGTCTTGCTTACTTTATCTGCTTCTTCTACTCTCGAAAGAATCGATCTTCATAAAATTTCCACCCTACACCCTTTACACCCTTTTACAGAAATTACAGAGTATGCAAATGTTGACTTCTCGACCTATTCTATTCAAACATATTTCAGTTTTTTCTATAAGCCTAATTGGAACTGCCCTGTCTCGGACAAAGCAAAAATAAAGATATATCTTTGCTGACATGTTACTACGACTACTAAATATAATAATTTATGCATGCGTAGCTCCAACTACGACTATTTAGAGAATTAAAGTCTATAAACTGGTATAAACACAATGACATAGTAGAGTGCTTTGGCAATTGTCTCATAAACGAAAGTCTGGGGACGGATGTGGTTTTGGAACTGGAACTGGAACTGCGTTATAGTTTGTGATTCATGAATATTTAAACGTCACATTTGGTCGCACTTTTCACGATGCTCATTAATAAGACCAAGGCAAAAAAAAAAAAACACCACAAAAAACGAAGAAAAAAAAAATTAAGAAATTGTGGCGATCATCGCTGCTTCGTTTGCCTTACGTTTCTGGGGCAGTGAACAAGTGCCCTCTCTATGTGCAACACAACAACAACAACAGATACTTTTGGACAACCCGAAGAAGAGAAGAGTTTTCTTTGTTTCGGACATGGCACATGCATGTGCATCTGTTGAATATCTTTGGTGGGATTGTTGTTGTTGTAGTTGTTGCTGTTGCATTTCGCCAGAGTCGGACTGAAAAACAGAAAAATATGGCAAACTTCAAAGTCGAAGAAAGCCGATTTTCAAATGCCCTAACTTGGAGTAAACGAGAAAAGCGGGAAAACAAATGTTGACTGGGTTTCGAAATGAAATTGCATAAAATATTTGGGAGCTATGGAACGCGTGAGAGTAGAACAGATATACGTGAACCCTTGGCATATTTAGGAGGGTCTGCATCCACCTAGACGAAAAGTTGCAAAAATGAGTTGACAGCCTGAGCTCTGATGTATTGTATATGAACTTCGAAGTGAAGAAGTTCCTAAGACCGCATCATGGATATATATACACTTCGAAGTGAAGAAGTTCCTAAGACCGCATCATGGTTCAGCAGTAGGTTAGTTTAGAATACACTGGTTGACCCCCAGGGGGAGTCACACATAGACTGCATTGTCCTTTGTGGAACCGGAGAAAGCGGCTGATGTACAATGCACATTAGTCGTCGAGTATGTTTGTATCCTTGGAGAGCGCCAATAGCTTTTGAGGTGCCCTGTCGGCCGCCTCTTCCTGTGAGGTAAGCCAAAGTTTTCCTACATATTTCAGTCTTGAGACGCATAAGACGGGGCAGCGGCAGATGAGGCGCTTCAGAGTCCCTTTGGCCTCTGTCTCTCTACACTTTCTGCATTAGCCCTAAGATTCGAAGGCTGAATCTCCAAGTACTACAGAATCGCACTGTCCTGGCCTGCTCCAGAGGTATTATTTCCTCCGTGGCCGCCGGTGGTAGTAGTTTGGGTTTACATTCCAGACCGAGTAGTTTCCTTAGAGAACTGCAGTGCGAGGGGATTTGGTTGCATTTTCTTCTTGGGAACCACCCTCTGGCCATGGCTCCAAAGTAGCAGAACCAGACTTGGAAATTTGGATACTGCTGCGCTGTTGCCTCGATTACACCGTGCACTGGCCCAAGCGTCGAGGGAGGACAAGTGCCTGGCTTAGGTGCTGGAGCCAGTACACAGTCTGGCACTCTCTAGGAGGGTTCAGCCAAAGGATTTTCGCCAGCCGGATCCGCCGGCTTAAAGATGTACGAAACCAATTTTTTTCAATTTATTGTCATCAATTAATTGATTTTTGGATTGCTAAATCTGAATCCAAGGTCCAAAGCTACGTAGCACGTCAGGGATGGCAACCTTTTGTTTTTAGGGTTACATCAGACATGCTTCTTATCTTATAGACCTCGGAATCAAAATTATACACCAGAAAAAAATTCTATAGACATGAGCTGAACTCCGAAATCGAAAATTAATTTTAAATAGTGAAATATCCAAAAACCCACGAAACATTTTTAACTGTTTTTTAGTTGGCTGAATCTTATTCAAACACCCAAAGATAACCTTTTTGTTTTTGAGGTTATATCAGCCTACAGTGGATTTTTAAAGCTCGGATTCAAACTCACTGATCACAAAAAGAATTAGTAATCGTGATGTGAGCTTCGAGCCCGAAAATAGATTTTTTGTATGTATCTGAATATGAAATAACTTCTAAAAACCACACGGTTCGAAAACGATTTTAAATGGTTTTGGCATCGCTGAAAACGAATCCGAGGTCAAAAAATCCCAGCATGTCAGGATTTTGTAATGTCTTTAAAAATATCTCGTTTTATGGGGCTTTAACAGACAGAAAGCATCCAACACCTGCCCGGCGCTTTTTAGAAGACGTACCCAGTGTCTGGGTAATCCATTCTTTGAGGATCTTGGTAGTCTAGCCTAAGTGCTCATAGCGAACGTGGCTGCTTTTGTCGAATTCTCAAAGAGGTTCTGCAGCTTTTGATCCACCTCCACAATCCCTCCCTTTCTTCAATTCCTTTCCTGCCCTTCTGTTAATTAGGCAAGTCGATGTTCCTTATGGTCTCTGGGTGATTTCAGTCACTACCTGAGCTGCATATTCAACACTACCTTACCTATGGGGTTTTAAGGGTTATGTCAAGATCCTGCTGTGCTAGTATTTTTTGAGATAATCCTCACCTGACGTCAACCAAATGTCAAGTTTGCTTAATAATTTTAAAGAAGTAGGCAATTCCCTTTTTTCTCCTGACCATATTGCCATTACCTTTTGGAAGTTCTACCATTTCTATCCAAAACCGAATATACCGCTTAGCTTAGGGTATAGTGTATAAACACTTGGATATGCAAGATAGGAGGCAAGCGTTTCAGATATGAAGTTGGATTTAATTTCATGCTGTAGTAGTTCGCGCATTCGCTTTACGCTGCCACAATTCCAACTAAATGTCTCAACGTCTTTTATTTAAACCACACGCTCACAGTTACACACACACTTACACACAGATACACACACACACTAACACACTCTTACTACAATCATATTAACTTATGCATGAATACATAATCAGTGGACATGGACAGTGCAAGAGCATCGAGCGTAGAATCAAGTATACTACAACTTGATGTTGTCAACCCTTGGTTAAACACACACCACACACACTATCACACACTCTCACACACACTCACACAGATACACACATACTCATCCGTAGTAGGACCAAAACAATTCCAAGTCCCCAAGACGTTCGGACCGTCCGTCCCAACAACTTGAGCTACTTCACGCTTTGAGTTTATGTCCGGATAATGACCCTTAAACGACTTTCCGCTACTTTTGTCGCCGTCTTGTCGCAGGTGTGCAACATTTTTATGCAACCAACTTAACTTATCTTAACTTAAGGTGCTTGCCCCGGTCACGCTTAATAAGTACAAATACTATATAAGAAATGTATTAAATAATTAACATAGATATGCATATATTTACTGGTACATACTATATGCATAGCGTAGGGTAGCGTCTTCTAATCATGGCCGGACCCAACGTTAAGCAATCTCGTAAAGTGATAGAGATCTCTCTAAACATGTGCACTTTTTTCCACTAATTGACCACAGGGGTCAAACCAAAAAGTGGCGTCTAATAATGAGGATCGATTTATGGTGAACATTTTTTCACTTTTTATTTGTAGTTCTGCAATAGAGGTGAGATCGGAATGTTAATTCCGCGAGCACTATTAAGATCTATATACCTGAATAGCAAAGAAAATCATTGTATGGAATAGTTGGAATCATTTTTATGAGCAGGAAATTATGGCAGGTGCCAACAATTATCAAAAGTCTTTTGATTTAATAATTTTTGATTTGTTGATCATCTATTTGACTAATTTTAGACATATCTTGAAATGCCGAAGTTCCGACAATGAACCTACAGATCATGATCACTAAAAAATGATTAGGTCAATGCGCAAGAAGTTCCGCTCTTTTTCACTTCATAGTATTAATCTCTTACCTTAGAAGTACATAGTACTTAGTTTTTAGCCTAAATTCCTTCATTGTTTTGAAGGTTCGAGACCTTGGTCAGGATATAAAAAGTGATATACTACTACTACTATCAACACGATCCACAAGCGACTATTTTTCATCTACTCCAGTAATCCATACCGAACCCTACACATCCCGTCTCCCACCTGTTGCCAGATCCTTCTTATATTAATCAGCTTCAGCTTTCACTCAGGCCAGAATGGAGCTTTCACCGAGTGCTTCAAGAAAAGCTTTTAATGTCGATATTTCTTAGTGATTACAGTATGGGACTTATCCATCCCGTTGCAGACTTTCAAAATCTTAACCAACATTCCTTAATAGTATTCTTTTTCGCGCATAAAACCTTAACACAAATGCCGTTTTGGTCAAGAACCCCATATTTTTAGTATTAAAACTGGAAGTTAGTTCATGACGACATTCTTCATTATTACTAGATTCCCGAACTGATCCACCTTCTTTGCTAATCTCTTATCGCTTTTACTTTAGATTTTTTTTTTCTCCTGAATCTGTTCATTTTTCCACCAGGTCTTTGACGTCTGGGATCTTGTGAATGATTGTGATAAATATTAAATACCAGGGGGCTTCGCCATGATGTATTTATGGCCTTGTGAATAAATGCAATATCCTATAGTTCCTTCTTTAATCATTTAAATAGAGATCTGTTTCAGTCTTCAATGGATCTTTTTTATGAGTTTTTGGAAGATTCGATTTCAAACCGCTGTATTTTCTATTATTTTAAGCTACTACGTTTAAATGGGCTAAATGCGGGAAGTAAATATTTTTAAAACGAAATATAATTATAATAGGAACAAAAATTAATCACAATATACTATCTTGCAGGCGATAAGAGCTATGGGCTATATATGGCATTATGGTCGAGTTTTGGCATAAAAATGTACGAAACTTGGTATCAAACCCGGCAGGTTAGGTTTAAAAAGGAATCAAAAAATATAGGTAATTTTTGTGATTTAAATTTTGTAATTTACTTAGTTAGATTTTTCTTCCTAGAGGTTGGGTTTTAATGCCACGTTAAGCATGGTCCTGCATTTTCCACTTTTGCTATTCCCCTAATTTTTCCTGTTTATTCTATATCCCATTATCTTATTATTAATACCATTATCGATATCGGGCCTGTTCTTGGCCCAAGTGAGTTGGGACGCCCAACTACCGCTTTAACCTACCTACCTACCCTACCTAGATAGATTTTCTTAATACTTAGACTGTGAAGTTTTGTATTAATCGCATCCTAAATTTAGATTCATAATTTTTTAATAAGCTGCGTAAGATGGTCCCAAAAGCATAGTACAAAAAATCTAGTCCTTGGGAATAGATCTGTGTTTTTTTTATTCACTGCGTAAGATTTTTCTAAAAGAAGAGCATAAAGATGGCTTGGAGACCCGGATCGCCTGAAAACTAGGTAATCTGTATTTTGTATTATTAACTACGTAAGATGGTTGAAAAAGTACAGTACAGAAAATCGTTTCCTTGGGAAGCTGTCTCATCAGGAAACTAGGTCTTTGGCCTTTTTTATCAACTGTTTAAGATGATTCAAAAAGGACAGCGAAATGGGTATCAGAATCATCTGGGAAGTAGTTAATCTTGGCTTTTGTTAAATAAAAAGCAAAATTAAAATGCATTCCTTGGGTAGCTGTATTATCAAGGTCATTTTCTCTCTTTTTTTTTTAACAACCGCGTGGTTCGCCAAATATATTCTCCTACTTCAACTTTGGAAGATTTTTTTGAAAAAACTACACCCTTTTCCTTTCTTGAATCATCTATTTTTTCAAAATAACTATCGTATAGTTTGAGATTCCAGATAACGAACATGTATGTCTTCATACCTTTGAAAAAGTGCTATAATAATTCCTATTTTTTATACTTTTCATAATTCGTAATGTCCCAACCAACTTCTATCTATTTGAAGAGTAGAGGTAGTTCTAGTTTCTGAGCATAAGATACTCTATTTATCCTCCTATTTAGAAATAATGCTTCTTCATGGAAATATTTAGATGAATGGGTTAGATAGTTCTTGGATTCGTTTTTTCGTTTAACGTATAAAGGATCTCTAACGGCAGAAGTAATAATAGAAGAGACTCGGTTAAGTGGTAGACCCTGTCTCTACAACTCGCCATACCACTATAAGTGATTCTAAAATTAGTAGCAACCAGCTGCGGCTCTGGGATTTGGTCTGGGAAATATGTATTATCGGAGCTCAGAAAAGAGCTTAAACTTTTGGAGGGTTCCTGATTCGATAACTCCCTCGAGGATATGCCTCTGATAACAAGAATCACTTAACAGGAACCGATAAAATATTTGGACTGTCTGACTAAAGAAAATTTATTGGTATAGGACAAGTGCTGACTGCATTTTCTACTCTATGTGTTGAGACAAAGTCAAATCTTTTCTTGTGCTTTTGGCAATTACAGGTATACAACGTATTTTTTTATCAAAAAATAGCTATGTTTTCAGGATTTTTTTTTCGCAAAATTTACCCACTCTGAAACATTACCTACTTTGTCACTTGTTCAAAGAAATATGCAAGTTGTAAGCGCTTTTGCCCCTTCACCCAAAATTTAAATCCCAATAGTTTTATTTCTCAAAGAAAGACATTGGCCTTAAGTAAAAACTTCAATCTTTGGAACTTACTTTCTTGTGGGGAAATGGATACAATGTAACCCACTATTGGGCGCCGCCTCTATTATGTCGTTACTTTTAATTTTAATTGGAAATTGTACAAGAAATCAATTATGGACTCGAAACGCCCGCATGACTAGACAGTTTTTATTTTTGTACAACATCAAACAAGAATATTTACATCTTTAAAACTCTGAAAGAATAATATTACATTTTGGTATTATGTATATTAAAAACTGATTAAAAAATTATGCAGTGATAGAAGTAAATAGAACTTGGATAACTTAAAACTGAAAGAACGCAACTAAAGTGTATTGCAGTGATATCGATTTCACTTGAGTTGGTAATTTTGATTATTACCATCGTCGTGTTACTATTTCTAGCTGGGTTTCCCTTCGCCTTACCTTTGTACATAGGATCCATTTATTAAAAGGGTGTTTATTCCTTGAGTCATTCATTCAACTTCATTCACTTTGATATGCATTTCCTTTTTTCTCTTTTAACTCACCGAACCCAATGTTGTTGGGGTGGTTTTAAGTAATGCGATTTATTCAAGAAAAAAAAACCTCCCCCCACCAACTAAACAATCAGGCTAATTTTCAAATTGGATAGAAACTTTTTGAATAGAGTTTAATTTTAAAGAGCGCGCTTACTTTCGCTTGATTAAAGACGAGTTAAGATTTTAGCGGATCGTTTATAAAGTTTGTTTTTGTTTTTATTATGGGATTTTTGTTGTATATGATGCAACCAGAAATATGTAGGACGGCTAGCAATTGCATTAAATGGAGCAGTGTCCAAACCGAGTTGTACCATCAGTCGTATCGTTTATTGATTAGAAGCAAAGCCTTATATTTATATAGATTAACGAATTTCGATACTTAAAACCAAGGTACTGTTAAGGTTATCTTCGGATTCGGGTTTTAAAGAAAATTTCAGTAGGTTTTTAAAAAGTATCTGAGCTGCTGGAGTTTTTATACTTCGAATTTGGATTCAGTAACCGAAAAATATTATAACTTTCTTTTTAATTTTAAAATTCTTTTTGCCATGGCTTAAAAATAACTAAGAACATTTTCTATGCCCGCTCCAATAAATTAAAATAATAACGCCCCAAAACTAGTCCTTTGCATCCTTGATATCAAGATATAGTGCCAAAAAAAAAAAAAAATTCTCGAAAATATATAAAATCTTAAATTTGTGTTTTTACTTTACAAAAAAAAAATAAAATAAAATTTTTTGAGAAAAGATAAAAAATTATCAAACTTTAAACAATACCAAAAAATCTGATGGGGCGCCCAAAAATTCTCGAATACAGAAAAATCTTGTAAAACATTAAAAGTCGTGAATTTAAAGAACCCTTAAATTAAAAAATATCAAAATTAAAAAAAAACAAAAAAATATTTTTATAATAAGAGCAAAAACTAGAACAGTTATTAAAAAAAAGATCATTGGTATTAAATAAATAAAACAATTTCTTAAATTTCAACTTGGATAAATTTTTAATTTAGTCAGACTAAAAAATTTGTTAAATTATATTAAAAAAAAATAAAGAAAACAAAGAAAACAAAGAAAAGAAAAAATGTAAAGCTTCCAAAAAATACGAAATCTTAAGTTTGTTCATCTGTGTCTTAACTTTATAAAGAAAGCCCGAAAAATTCTTTAAAAACCAAATAATCTATAAATAGGATTAAAAATCTACTAGGAAAAAAATATCTTAAAGCTTGACAAGACAAAAATTCTGATGGGATGATCAAAAATTCTCAAATAAAGATGAAACATTTTTAAGTAAATACAGAAAATTTAAAAAAAAAATTTTAAATTTAAAAAGTATTTTTAAAAAAGAACAGTTACTATCCTAAAAACAGGTCAAAAGTATTGGATAAATAAAAAAAATTCTTAAATTTCTATACCAAAAAATCCTAAAATAGCATTACGTCATGATATAAAAAAAAATTTATATACAAAATTTCACAGAAATAAAAAATATTTTCAAAATAAGAGTAAAACAATACCGATTATTCTAAGAAATGGTCAGAAGTATTTGACAATGAAGAAAAATTCTTAAAATTAGATACTACAAAAATGGAAGTTAAAAGGCTTGAATTAAAAATAAAGTCTTAAATTAAAAAAATTCAAACTAAAAATTACCCAATATTATTTTTTATTTTTCGATTTGGATAATTTTTTAATATTACTCTTTTAAAGTCAGACTAAAAATTCCTTAAGTATTTGGGTAGAGATTTGTAGTGACTATATATATAAGAGATATAACAGATATTATAGATATTATATATTTTATAGATTATATAGATATTATAGATATTATAGATATTATAGATATTATAGATAATAAAGATATTATAGATATTATAGATATTATAGATATTATAGATATTATAGATATTATAGATGTTATAGATATTATAGATATTATAGATATTATAGATATTATAGATATAGATATTATAGATATTATAGATATTATAGATATTATAGATATTATAGATATTATAGATATTATAGATATTATAGATATTATAGATATTATAGATATTATAGATATTATAGATATTATAGATATTATAGATATTATAGATATTATAGATATTATAGATATTATAGATATTATAGATATTATAGATGTTATAGATATTATAGATATTATAGATATTATAGATATTATAGATATTATAGATATTATAGATATAGATATTATAGATATTATAGATATTATAGATATTATAGATATTATAGATATTATAGATATTATAGATATTATAGATATTATAGATATTATAGATATTATAGATATTATAGATATTATAGATATTATAGATATTATAGATATTATAGATATTATAGATATTATAGATATTATAGATATTATAGATATTATAGATATTATAGATATTATAGATATTATAGATATTATAGATATTATAGATATTATAGATATTATAGATATTATAGATATTATAGATATTATAGATATTATAGATATTATAGATATTATAGATATTATAGATATTATAGATATTATAGATATTATAGATATTATAGATATTATAGATATTATAGATATTATAGATATTATAGATATTATAGATATTATAGATATTATAGATATTATAGATATTATAGATATTATAGATATTATAGATATTATAGATATTATAGATATTATAGATATTATAGATATTATAGATATTATAGATATTATAGATATTATAGATATTATAGATATTATAGATATTATAGATATTAAAGATATTATAGATATTATGGATATAATAGATGCTGTAAATCCTATCTTTTATACGAGTTTTTGGTCTTTCTCAGTAGAAATTAAAACAAATTATTCCTAATATTATAAATCCGTATCAAAGCTAGCTGGAAATCAGCAATTAAGATCTTGTTCAATATTTTGGATTTTTTCCCAGCTTAAAAGTTTGATGGATTTTTATCGATGTGAAATACCGTCGTTCAAGATTTTTCGGGCTTATTTACAAAGTCTTAAGTTAAGAACGAATTTCCGTAAACAGATTATTTTGGAAGTCGTATGGCGTGATTTTTGAAGCTTTTTTGATCAAAACACCTGAGCAAAAATTATTTCAAATCACACATTTTAAAGGCTTTATACAGAAATACTTGCAAACTTTGAAGAAATTTGTAATCTGGTACCCAAGTCAAATATCTTATATATTTTTCGTAACGTAACGCCATGCTTTGGTTTGGATCTACCTGATAATCTATAAGAAATATTGCTGTCAATTTTAAACTTAATATAGTGAAAAAATAAATTTCTCAAAATATGAGTACTCCTGATCTTTGTTATATTTTGTCACTTAAACATAACGTCACTCCAAAAGCAAGCTCAATTTCTTAAAGAAAATCGTGGCCAGAAGGAAAGAGATGGCTTCTAATTAATAAATTAGCAAATAAGATTTTTTCTTTCGTAATACAATATATTTTTAGATAGCATTTTATTCTCGTTAAAAAAAAATATGTTTCAAATTTTATTAAAAATTTCAATGCACTTCTTGATTTGATCTTACGAAATTCCTCAAAATAAAAGTCTGATTTGTAATGCAATTTACATGCATCCTGAATTTTTTTTTTAGGCATCTTAACTGGTTTCCGCAACGTGGGAATAGATTTCCTAAGAAATAAAATAATATGCTTGCTTGTCTCTTCGCTTGAGGTGTATATAATAAAATATATACGATTAAAAATTAATTGGCAGCTTTTTGAATGATAGGCGAACCAAAAAGCTACTGAAGAATAAATTACGAAAATATATGAAGACGGCTAGATTGTCTTTTCCTGTCCCGCTGAGCTCCATCCATAGTCGAGTCGTTGACGTTGACGTTGACATTGACAGCCCCCAAAACAGATGCTACAAAACGAATAACAGATAAAAGTTCAGATTTACTCAAAATTATATACAAAACGAGTAAAATATGAATGAATGGTAAGTTCCAGACGATTGGCAACTCTGTCGCTGAAACATCAAACAAAATACACCGAAACTAAACGATTAATCTTTTGGTAATTCTTATTTGATTGACACATGGGAAGTAAATAAGTTTATATGTATATAGGTATATATATATATGTGAGTAATCGAAACATTTTAATCAAAATAACTTATTATACACTAAGTGGAGTCGAGTCGAGTCTTTCGCTTACATTGTCCCATACGAATTATATTTAATGGGTTTATTTAATATAGCTCGAACTCGAAGCTGAAGCTTGTCTCAACTCTTGCCTCTTGGCTCTGCCTCTCTGCCACATATGCCACATCTAAAGAGCCGAAATGTTGCGCTAGATATTACTAAAAACAGCTAATGGATAAAAAAAAAAATAACAAAAATGATGTATAACACCAACACACGCGCATTTGCTGTAAAATACTTTTTGGTACCTGGTTCCCTCAGAGAGCCCAGAGAGCTCTTTCGAAAAAGACAACCTTTTTTCAGCTATGCTATATTCCTCTATTCACAAACACCAAGTAGTATCTTGGACATAAGTGCTGTGTGTATGTGTGTATCTGTGTATCTCGAACATTCAGCTAAAACAAATTCAAGCCAAAACCAAGCCAAGAACCAAGACCAAGAGAAGAAAAAAAAAACGCCTACCACGGAAGCAGACGTTTGACTGCTCGAACCAGCAATTATCAAAATATGTGCATTAATAATGCGTAGCGGAATGAATCAGCTGCCACTGCCCCTGCCCCTGCCAGGGCGTCCAGCCCTGTCCCCTGCCAACGTCACTGCCCCGGACTATGACAACGCCTCCACCAATGGCTCCGAGTCCACCAGCAAGGAACAAAGACAGCTTAACACTAAGGCAGAGCACACCAAAAAAATTGGACTAGCAGAAAGAGTTCGTTCGGTATTGGAGAGCGCCTTAGCTTAGCTCTTGGTTGTCCTGACGCCCAGTATAGATTGATATCCAAAGCTGCGAGGGCAGGCGGAAAAGTATTCAAGAGAACACGTTTTTGTCAGTCAAGAAAGTGCTGTGAACTTTATAGCCGACAGTGAACTGGTTCAATTTTTGTATGGCAACTATAGGAAAAAGTGGAATAATTTTGATTAAACTTCACATAAATGCAACACATAAAACTCGGAAGAATAAATTTTGAATTTTCCTAAATTACCAGCAATCTGCTAAGAAAGCCTAAAGAAATCGAACTGATTTATCTTGGAGACTTTAGGAGCTATATTATGACAGCTTCTTTCTGCCACCTCCCCTTTCTGCCAAAATTACCAGCAATCTGTTAAGAACTAAACAAATCGATCTAGATTTGTCCTTCCGTCAGTATGAACGGAGAGATCTGAAGCCTACAAGAGCTAGGATACCCAAGCTAGACATACCCAGCAGCCCCTACCCCTGCCCTGGTCGCTGTCCCCTGCCAATGTCACTGCCCCGGACTATGACAACGCATTCACCAATGGCTGCGAAACCAGCCAGGAACAAAGACAACTTAACACTAAGGCAGAACCCACCAAAAAATTGGACTAGCAGAAAAAGTTCGTTCGGTATGGGAGAGCTAAGCGCTACTTTGGTCTTGGTTGTCCTGACGCCCAAACGCCCAATGAAGATTGCTATCCAAAGCTGTGAGGGCAGGCGAAAAAGTATTCAAGGCCTCACGTTTTCCTCAGTCACCAAAGAAAAAAAAAAGTGCTGTGAACTTTATATCCGGCTGGGCTAGCTCCACAGGGAACTGGTTCAATTTTTGTATGGCAACTATATGAAATAGTTGGGTATTTTGATCAGACTTCACATAAATGCAACACAAAAACATGGAAGAATACATTTTGCATTTTTATACTCTATTTCTTTAGATACAAGGGGCATACAAGATTTGTTCAATGTAGGCAACGGACAGAAGGAGGCGTGGCAGACCCCAAGTCTTTTATACCAAAATTCTTATCATAGTCTCGAGTAGCGATTGAGCCAGGTCTGTCCAACCGTCCTTCTGTATGAGCACCTAGATCTTGGAGACTATAAGAGCTGGAGATACGAAACGATTACTACCTGACGCGCATATTTCCTGAGCAGATGAAGTTTGTTGACTCATTTCAATATCTTCCCCACAGTAGTAGATTTGAGCGTTTTTTAGCCACGACGATTAATATTTTTATTTGACAGAGCGATTGGTTCTGATAGGTGAACTATATCGGTCAAAATACAATAATAATAATAATTCACATGTGCTTCATACAATACTCCCTCTACCGCCTAAAATACGAACTTCTAGTTATTCCATTACAAATAATAATCTTTATCGCTTATAGTTCACAACTGCTTCAAACACCACACGACCTAAACATCTACAGCGAAATATGTTTGCAATTCTGAAATTTTTTTTTTTAATATGTTTATTTTAGTACCAGCAACCTTTTATTTCTTTACAGTCGCTTTTAATATTATTTTTTTCCGAGTGTCAACAATAAAAGCGCCTAGTTTTTATGGATCAGTTTTATAAAATACTTGGATAATGCGAAATTTCTGCACTGCTTGATACTTGCTACTTCGAGATAGGAGCTTGAATTCAGTATTACTTTATATTAGCTTTCCATGTCCCTGAACAGAAATTTTGAAGTTTATTGAAACATGCCAATATCTTGCCCCGTTCACCCGCAATAGGATTTCGCGTTTTTTAACCGAACCGTTTAATATTTTGATCTAAACAGAGAGCAATGTGTCTTGGTCTTATGCATCCGAACGTCAAAAATAACCAAAATTGGAAAAATACAACAAAAGTTAGAGCCATAAATGCGCAAATTTCACCACCCCTTGCCAATAAACTACACCAATATTTGACTCTTTGAATTTTGGTAATAAATAGCCTGGAATCATAATTGTTGGTTAGCTGATTCGTGTGGCTCTAATAAACAAATCTACATCCAAATTTAATGGATGCTGGCATACGGATTTCCGAAAGGATATCTCTGAGACTAGATGTCACTTTTGACAAATATGAATATCAATATATTCAGTAAGGACTAAGAAAGAATGCGAAAAATGTAGTTCCTTTATTTTATTTTTTTAATTTCTGCCAAAAAAGATAGGGTCAGAATTTCCGAAAGGAATGTCTTCGAAACCAATTGTCTGTTTTGACAAACTTAAATTTCATTTAATTCAGTGAGGGCTAACAATTTATCATGATAAAATTTACAGACACAAGGACGTCTTCTAATCTTCGAGATTTGATTAAGCAAAATCAGTGTTCTGTTGTATAAACTTATAGATTTCAGGTGGCGCTTTCTAACTCGTAATCATGGTTTTCACATGACAGAGATCAGTTTCAAATATTAAATGATACGAAATTATCTTTTTAATAAAACAATCTCTTCTTGAAAAACGCTACATCACTTGGGGAGGCGGAATGGAAGTTTCGTTGTAAGCTCTTCATAGAAGATGCCTGCTCCTGTCAATAGATATATATAGATATATAGATTAACAGTTTGTTCCCTTCTAAGGGGGTTCTTTGCATCCAATCTTCTTTCTCTTGGAAAACTGCGACAAAGTTTTCGTTCCATTTCTGAACCGTGGAGCAGTAATCACTATACCGGGTCTGCACAGGTACAGGAACAGGTAACTCAAGAAGGATACTGCTATAAGCACAAGTTGATGGCGTGAGAAGATTTAACGCCCGGATTCTCGCTACGCTTCTAACCGTCGCCGACTTCAGGAAAGTTGCCACTGGTTTCAGGTTCAAAATAACATCTATAGCTGGCTGAGGTGTAGATCCGCCTTTGCACCCTCTGAAGGTTGCTTAGGTGAGATTTGGTATTAGCCTTTAGTATTATTATTTATTGGCCTTCCACCAAACCAACGCTATATAAGTTAAGATAGGTCTGACGACTGCTGTGTATAACCAGTGAATTATATACGGTTGCAGTCCTCATTTCCTACCAAACGTTTTTTTGCACCTAACGCTCTTTTCATTCTTTCTTCCGAGTTTCTCTTACACGCGAGTTTGGAGTTTAGAACGACACCTAGATACTTCACCTCCATAGATCTTTTGAATTGCGATTCACTGAGACGCGGTGGAGTGAACTCAGCGATCTTATATTTCCTAGTGAATAACCCCAATCTGAGCATTAACCCCAAGACGGTTCTGATGTGCCCAACTAAGGGTCACGCCAAGAGCGGACTCCAGTAGCTCACTGACAGTGGGCAGGAGAACCACGTCGTCTGCATAAGCCATCACCCTACATCCTGTTTGCTCAAGTTTGAAAAGAAACTCGTTAAGCACTAAGTTCCACAAAAGTGGCGAAATTACACCTCATTGTGGCGTGCCCTACACCCTAACAACGCCTTAAAATCTTTCAAATTTTTTATCAAAATCAGTGTTTTGTTGTAAAAACTTAAAGAGCTATTTGTATAATTTATGGAATAATTGTCCATCAGAACGTTCTACTCGTAGTGTTCTTGACTATGTTCGAAGCCATTTGGTATTCCACGATGTCCGACCACCATCCGGAATGCGAAAAGAATAATGAAGATATTCCTGTTGTAGAGGCCAGTGTTAAGGAAAGTCAAAATTTATCGATTTGCAACGTGTTAAGATTGGAAGCAAACAACCCCCTTAAAAGGGAACGAGCTGACGACCTATACTGATGGTTCGAAGATGGATGAGGGCACAAGAGCAGGCATCTTCTTTGAAGAGCCTTTGACGAAGCTTCATTTCGCCTCCCCGACTGGTGTAGCGTTTTTTTTAGAGGAGATATACGCCATCTGGCAAGGGGCTAGACTTATTGGCACTTATTGGACTTTCGTCCAAGGAACATTGTAATTCTCGTCGATAGTCAGGTTGCAATTAAAGCTCTGTCATCGCATACCATAAAAAGTAAACTCATCTGTAACACGACGTTAGCTTTCAACCATATCCATCACCACTTAATAACCTCTTTGCTGGGTTCCGGGTCTCCCAGGTGTCCCTGGGCCACGAACGGCTCAGCACTGGCAGCTAACCTTGCTGTTACGGACATAAAAAGACCATTACAGGACGTCATATTGCAAATCAGGGTGACGACTAGAGCTCTGACGGAAAGAGAATGAGACATGGTGTCCGGTTGTCGCATCTTCCAAGCACTCTGGCCGAGATATGATCCAAAACGAACATCTGAGCTCCTTCGCTTCCATAAAAACAGGACTAGGATAGGCGTTGTAACGGGGCCCTATACTATAGGCAATATGACTGAGAGGTTGCACGTTCCCCATTACGATTTCTGCCGAAGCTACAAAAATGAGGAAGAGACAGAAAGCATCCAACACCTGCTATGCGACGAACCCATATTATGGGTAAAACCATTCTTTGAGGATCTGTGTAGTCTAGCCTAGCTGGCTGCTTTCGTCGAATCCTCAAAATGGTTCTGCAACTTCAGAGACTTAGGCGATTAGGGATGTACAGTTTTTGTTCCTGCTCCACAATCCCTCCCTTTCTTCAATTCCATTTCTCCCCTTCTTTTAATTAGGCAACACCCTGGACTTCATGGTCCCTGGGTGATCTCAAACACTATCCGAGCTGCCTATACCTAAGCTAACCTACCGTCAATGGTGATCGATACAGAGCGATGATCGACGAATATTGGTTTCCAAATTTACGTTACATCGATGTCAAAGAGTTCTGGTTCTGACACTTTAGTTCATATTAAGTATACGCCGAAAGAAATGCGCTGTGTGCTTGAAGAGGACTTCGAAGTTCCATTCTGTTTTTTGGTTTGGTGAGTGTCCAACTTGGTACATACTACCTAGACATAATTTACTATTACCGTCTTTATTTCATATCACACAAATTCATATTTCTCTGTATATGGTCGAGTGTTTGTGTGTTGCATTAAATGGGCTTGTTCCAGAAAAATATAACAACAACAACAAGTTGGGGGGAGGGTAGCCATTGATGATTGTAGAGCGGCGGCGGCGGCGGCCTTAGTTGGGTAGAAAACTAAATCACAGCATGGGCAGTAACCAAAAATTGCTTGTCGGCTTGTCGGCTGGTCTTGGCCAGCTTGCTGGCTGGCTGGCTCATTTGCTCAGACACATGAACACACACAGATACACACGCACACTAGCACATACCTACACATATATGCCGTCATGCTCATGGTCAGTTGCCTTTCTCCATGCCAAAGCCAGCAGAGTCACAGCCGGCCGATATGTCTATGACGCGGTCAATTCGTCAATATGGCTCAGACGCCAGTCTCAGTCAGTCAAGCGACCTGGCTTGGACGTCGTCGTCGTCGACGTCGTCTTGGTCGTCATGTGTTCTGAGGCCGTTGCCATGGTTGATAGTTGGTTGATGGCTGAGATGGCTGATGCTGTGGTCGAGGCCAAGTCAAGTCAAGTCGAGTAGATGGTCACAATTTAAATTAATGAATTTTTCTACGCTTGATCTGTGATAGTGACTGACATTTTCCCGTCATTTCTAAGATTAGTCCATAGTCATTGGCATTTACTTTCTACTTTTGGCGCACCACTCACTCGCACTCACACAACAACAACAACTCCACCAGGGTCTCGAGTATTTGTTGTAGAGTATCTGGCGGGGCTGGTTCGTCATTTATCCTATGAACTAGCACTTTTTACCACAAAAGCAAAAAGAAAAAATCGGGGGAAAAAAATAAAGTAAGAAATAAAATGTAATAATTACATATGTAAAGAATCGTTCGGCAGTTTTGTACGGTAGCTTTTCATACGAGGGTAGGTTAAAAAGTAAGAGAAATGGTGGGGAAAGGGTTCACGGCTTCTGAATATTTTGGAAGCTATTGTTTAGACTGTCACAGCTTTATCAAAAATTGGGGATAGAAAAGCTAAATTGAGAAAAGTTTTTATCTTCCATGTGGTCTGAAAGCCTGTTAGCTAGTGCTCTTAAATTGTTTCTAGAATTAGAGTTTATTTTTTAACTATCTTCTTAATTTATTTTATTATATTAAAAATGAATAATCGCTATTTTGCAAAAATAAGTTCTCATATTTTACGTAAAACAAAATATATTTATATAATTTAAAAAAAATATATATTTTTATAATTAAAAAAAATTTATATTTATATACTTTAAAAAAATATATATATTTATATAATTAAAAAAAAATTTATTTTAATATATTTGTAAATAGGTATATTTTAATAATTTTTTAAAAAAATATATTTTTTAATTTTGTTTTCTAATGCAAAAAGCTTATCTTATGCGTGACATTTATGTTAAAAATGCAACTACAGTGGCGTGCCGGAAATCGATTTCAAATGAAACTGACAACCGAATTTAAGTAGTTAATAAGTGGAAATATTTTTAATCAAAATACAAATCTATCACAGGGGATTTTTTTTTATAATACCTCCAGCACATCAGGCCTCTGACATAACCTTAAAAAACCATTGTCCGAGATCGCTCTATCAGAATCACAAGTTCATTATAAATCCAAGCACATAATCATAAAAAACCCATATAAAACTGTACCCATATCTCAAGATATTTCAGGTTTAATAGTATACCAATTGGATTTCTACAAAAGATCGTAAAATTCTCTATTAAATTTAACTAACAAAATATACCTTATTCCGTTTTTACTCAATAGATACGTTTCCAGAAAATACGCGTACAAAAAGATAAAGTATCCATCCAGATTGGTTCCCCGTTTGAAAATCCAAATAAAATAATAATTTATGATATAAAATAATCGTTTTTACATGAAAGTTTCGTACTAAAACTTTTTATTTAAATAGCTTAAAAGATAAGGAAAACCCAGAAAATACAATGAAGGAAAAATAAAATTCAATTTATAAATTATACCGTTTATGGAAGGCAGGAAAATTTATAATATTTGACACCGTCTTTTATTCCAGCACGAATTTCGTAAAGAAAAAACTAGATATATGACCAAAAATGTTATTCCTCATCGAGCAAAAAAAAATCGCTTAAAATAAGTTCGTTTATCTGGCCATTAGTTTCTCAAAAACTTCTGTAAGAAGTTGCGATTCCTCTGGAAAAAGATGTTGTTTTGGCGATAACAGCCGGGCTAGCGGAAAGAAAACTTGGGCCTTCTGGTGATGACTATCGATGCAGGAATTTCAATTCTAAATTTTGAAATAATGATACGACCAAGTTCTGCTCGTCATTTTTTCAGCATTGACCCACGAACCTCTCTATATAGCAAGTTCGTATGAGAATACCGGAAATTATAGCTAAAAATCTTCAAACTCAAACTTTTTTGAGCTAGAAGCAACACTAAAATCTTAAAAAATTACATTTTGTTTGTGGATATTGTTCATCTGAATTTGGAACATTTATTTAATAATTAAAAATTTTTGTAAAGTGTTAGAGTATCCTCTTCATAATTAAAATCTTTTTTGTATTGCAGCAGTTCCCTTGGACAATCCCATAAAAATCTGCATAGGGTAAGAAATAATAAATTTTAAAATCTTACGCAAATATATTTCAACTTACGTAACGTATTCTTATTTATTCTTTTTTTCTTTTTGCTCTCTTTTTATCTCAGAATAAACTGCAAAAGGTAAGGATATTCTAAATACTAAAACCTTAAATTTTTATTTAATTTGGATCATTAACTTACTATTAATCTCTATATCAAGCGACTCCTTTGTCTCAATCTCCTCAATCTCCTCAATCTCCTCAATCTCCTCCATCTCCTCAATCTCATTGGACTTTAAATGGAACATCCCGTTGAAATTTTCAACTTCTCCCTCCAACAACATCTCATCCAGATGACGGCTAACTTCGTTTGCAACTAACTCCTCCGGTTTATTCATTTTAAAGCTTACTCTCTTCACAATACGGCCTGGATCTATCGGACAGCCGTATATCTCCAAAGTGTTACGGATGTTTCGCTTGTAGGTAGCATCAACGTTTTTTTCCATTTTTTTTTTTCAGATTTTTAAACTCGTCTCAATAACTTTATATTTAAGATATATTTGACAGTTGACAGTTCTCAAGCACAGCCTACTCTCTTATTCTGGTTTTCTTTATATTTATTCGATAGGTTTCTAAAACAAAGTGTTAACCAGTGTTGGGTAGAACATTGGGACCACGAGGTGGTTTAAATTAAACATTAGAAGCAGTGAAGCAGGTTGGAAAAATATTCAAATATAACGATATAGAAAAAGAATTGAAATTAAATCGATAGCAAGATAATAATTGTAGCTGAGACTATCAAGATCTTATAAAATTCAAACGGAGATACACTTTAATCCATTTTTATATAAATTTATTCTATAAAGATATATAAAAACATAGACTTGCTACCAGAGCTTTATAATTTCAGGAT